>CAMXCT020000014.1:496566-571566 GCA_947184155.2 Cladocopium goreaui
ATATATATATATATAAATAAACATAAACACAAATAAATAAATAATTAGATAAATAAACAATGAACAAGTAAATAAATAAATAAATGTATATATAAGAGGATAAATCGAACTTGGAGCGCCAAGGCCACCCTGCCAGCAGATGCAGATGAACAGAGAGTGGGCACGGTGCCTGCGACTGAGAAGGTATGTCTCCAGTTGATGCCCTCGAAGCACCTCATGCAATGAGCTAAGGTTGAACCGTGGCTGGGCCTGCGCTTGGCGAGCCTTCCGGCAACCAGTGGAGCAGCACCCCGGCAAAGATGGGAGCCACGAAGAAACTGCGGATAACCCAACGACGGCCTTCCACACATGTACGCATGACCTAGTCGGCAGCTAAGATTGGTGGCGCAAGCGCAAGCGGTGGGTGAGTCAGCCCCTCAGAATCGCAGTAGAGCACAGGATGCTCCGCAACAGCGCCTGCTGCATTGGTCAGGTGTCGACCAGCAGCTCCGGTCAAGAACACCGCCGGGAAGGGCCGCTGGACGGCCTAGTGATGAAGCTGCTTAAGCAGGGTTAGAATCTTAGACCTTCAGGGCAGTAGCATCCTGGAGCTAGCTTGAACGGCCTGAACTTTCCCAACACGGGGAGTTTGAACCGCAAGAAAATGCAGAGGTGGAAAGCTGGAAGCGTGAAGAACTATCGACATACACACGTTAAAGGCAGCAACACTTTCAAAGCAGATATTCTCATGGCAGGCACAGCAGTTTCACGACCCCAGAGTGTGGAAGCTCAACAACGACACTTTCCAACGGAGTGACTAGCGATTTAGGATCCACTTGGCCGAGGTGTCCTGACAAATCTGCCATCGAATTCTTCACGGTTGGGACCCTTAGCATGGCAGCTATCCAACACAATGCTTCCTGACATAGAGACTCTCCGAGGACCGCATTCGTTCCATTGTGGCTGCCTCAGTGATGATTAACTGATCGTAGCGGGAGATCAGTTCCAAAAGATCCTCTTGTTTCAAACGTTTGCACCAGGTGCGTGGTGAGCCGGAGGAGGTCTGGGTGCAACATGTGTGTCAGTTCTCTTTGATGCCAAGGGTCATTGATCATTGGACTCTGATTCAGCGCAATGATTGCATGCATTCCACTGATTGCAGGAAGCTGATCCCTCATCTGCCACGAATTCCTTTCGTCTCGGTCTCAGATATCTGACGCCATGAAGTGGGTATCTGGCATTTACAACCCCTAAGGCTGCCAGCAATGCCAGGCAGGTGTCTTCTGAGTGCCAAGTGTTACATGAAATAATGTCACAAACATGTTCGAAAGATTCCAGAAGGAACGCTCAAAGCCTGGACTGTCAATGCCATTGCATGTCTCTGGTTGACAGTCTCCAACAAGATCAGAGTGGACGGCTGGACAGGTGACGATTTCAAGTGGCAGTCGTCTTGGCACTGGACAGTATGCTGATTGTCAGCAGCCAAGTGCAGTCTCCATCGGGAAATCCGGCCATTCCATCAGCAAAAGGATCTTGCTATTGGACAACGAGGTGTTTATTGTGAGGGCTGTTGGGCAGCGTGGCATTCCACTTCATCCACGACTTGAAGCTTGCTTTGATTGTCGGGGCCCATGAGCCACGAGCACCGGTGGTATCTGTGCGAATTGCTGGGATACAACTCTACGCTCCTGGTCCATTCGTAACTCGTAACTTCCCCACACTCCCCCAGGTTGGGAGTTGCAGTCCGTCGCAGCTGACGAAGACCTGTGGTTGTGGTTGCCGCGAGATTGTGAGAAAAGTATCGTGCAGGTGGATCATCGAAATCATCGTCGGTCATTTAGTCACTTTCCAGACGTCAGCAGAGGCAGCAGCACCAGTAATACGGTCATCCACTACTGTAAGCAGCCATCAAGATTTGCGGATTCGTTTTGGCTTTGGAATGTATATATATATAGATATATTGGAGGTTACATGGCTTGAGGTTGCACTTGAGGTTTTGACAATATTCCCAAGAATCGCTGGGAGCGCTAGTTTGTGCAAAGTTGCTGCCAGGTATTCCCAACAGTCAGTTCAGAATGTTCCAATTTGCAGACAGAGACGGGATACTCGGAGAGTTGATAGCCTTGGCTTGAGCACGACGAGTTGCTGTGTTCCTTGATACTCTGCAATACGGAGCGCATACATATTAAAGGATCAGCTGGAATGGTCTGGTTTGACTACCAACAGAAGCAACGACAACAACATGGCCACCAACAACAGAAGCAATGATAGCCACACTGATGATTCAAAATTTTCGTGTGATTCTGTGGTGGGTGACTTTGAGGATGACTTGTTGTATTTTATTGTCTGCAGAGGCATCATCCAATGGTCCAAACATCTAACATCTCAATCTCATTGCCGAACTCCAAACCAACTGTCCTTAGCGCCATGGCCCCCCATGCAGTCCCTCCGCGGTCAGGGGTCAGGGCGATCAAAAAACCGGCCAAGGCCAAGGCCAAGGCATCCCAGGCAAAGTTGTCATCGGGATGTTTGACCAAACTGCTCAAGGTCTACAAGGGCCTGGAGGATTTTCATCTTCCACTCTTCAAGGAAGTGCAGCGCATTGCCAAGGCAAAAAGGGTTCTGTACCCTGGCAGTCACTGGCACTTGCAGGCCTCTGTGGTTTTTCCAGATGTGACCTATGTGGATTACAACCAGAAAGTTGTTCCATTCTTTGAAGATCCAGCTGTGCTCGCCTGGATCAAGCAGAACAAATTGTACGCTGCAGAGGCAAAAATGAAGTTTTGCCTCAATGATTTCGAGCATCTGAAGCTGCCTGGTGGCTTTGATTTGCTCATCTCCATGAGTGCCGGCATCGTTTCTAAGCCATGCACCCGCTTTTTGCGAATCGGAGGATATTTCTTGGTCTCAGATGCTCATTTTGATGCTCGCACGGTCGCGTTGGACAAACGCTTCGCATTGCTGGGAGTCTATGATATGAAGAGCAAAAAACTAGACACCAAAGATTTGAAATCATGCTTTGTGACAAGCACAGGGCAAAAAATCACCGCTGAGCAAGTGGAAGTGAGCGCGAAAAAACCCAAGGGAAGCAGAGGGTTCAAGCTGCTGCGAGAGGATTGGTTTTATCTTTTCAAGCGTATCAAATAAAAGGCTGCAATGGTGAGGCCAAAATCTCATGTACAGTGGAGGTCCAGAGAGGGTGATGGAAAAGTGGCTGGCATCAGCTTTGGCATCAGGAGGGAGGGGTGATTTGTTATTTGTGGAGTGTTTTTTGCATGTTTGTTTCCTTTCTTGGCGTGCGGCTCAGTCATGGAATTCCGAAAGCTGTGATCAAAGGCATTCAGGGAGACACAACACACAGTTCTCAAGTTGCACTGCCTGATGTGGAAACACTTGGTACTTGTGTTGCTGTGGCGAAGCGGACTTCCATGGCTCACAAATGCTAGAGAGCACCATCAGCACAGAATTTCGCTGCGTTCCATGCGTAGCACATGTCATACGACCGCGTGGTCCTGGCCTGCGCTGCCAGCGGATTTCTTGTTGCGTTTCTCTTCTTCAGCTTCTTTGGGCTAGTGCTGTTGCTTGGCAGGAATGGTTTCAGCCAACAAGGTCTTCTGGTTAATATAGTGTTAATATAGTGGTTTCAAACAATTCTGGGTTTTCAATCTTGATTTCGGTATTTGGGATCATGATAGTCATTCACTGGCATAGCTTGGATGGCTGACCAAACCACCAACCAGCTGTTGCAACTTGAGTGCTGAGGTGGTTTGCCGCTGCTACCTGGCTTCAACAACTTCACCATTTTCGATCTGTGCATGAAATATGAATTGCCGTAACTGCATTTGTTTCGAAAGTTTCTCCCCCTCCGTTTTTTGGGCACAGTTTAGAGAATTTCTGCTTGAAACACGATGAATTTCCCATGGCTGCGGCGACCACTCTGCCAAGGAGAGTGGTGGGTCTCCTTCTGCGAATCGCGTCCCGGCCCTGCTACTCAGCAGCTTCTTGTCCATCAACCTGCATTTTGTTGTCCGCGGCTCAGGGCTGGTTTGGGACTTGAATACTTTTGAATACTCTTGAATGGAATTTGGCTATCATTGATGCATTTTAGAGTTTTGTTATCAAATTTGAGGGTTGTTTCCTTTCGTGGAACCCTAGGCCGCAGTGTTAGGGGATGCTTGAGATCCTGTTTGCACAACAATTGACCAACGCAAGGAGATGGAGGTACATCAGACGCGGGGATGAGCTACTGGCGACCTTCTTTTCAGGCCGTGAAGCTTTGATTCTTTCGTGTGACCGCGTATGGCCTGCTTCTGTGTCCCGGAGGTGCCATGGTGACAGCGGAGGCTCAGTTGCAACGAATCTTCGGCAAAAGCTGAAGCTTTGAGCAGCGAGGCTGATGCCACCGAGGTTCCCATGGCGATCGTGGCTCCCGTGTGGCTAGCAACTTGCAATATGGAGACCAGTGGCAGTTGCAAAATGACCTTTAGAAACCACAGTTGAGAGAATTTTCACTGGAATTTTTGCTGTGTTGACTTCTTGTTACCACATTTTCCAAGAGGAATCATCTTATCTCTCACCCAAGGTGAAATGCTTGATCGATCTGCTTGTGCCAAAGGGCAAGCGCAAGCAGAGGTAGCCGCAGTGATTTCATGCTCGCCTCGTGAAAAGTGCAAGAGGATGATGTGAAAGTTCGATGTGGGGGATTCCAAAATGGGAGCACCCCCTTTCACACCGAAAATGGTTTTTGTTTTCTTTTCTCCATTAAAAAGGACAAGTCTTGGATGATTTTAAGGGGTCCACCATTTACGAAAGCTCCATCTGCCTTGAAAACTCCAGACATGGGATCTCCAACAGGGAGCCCTTGTCCATTTGACATCTGGAGTGGAACAGTGTAGTTGAGCACTTGCAGATGCTCGTAGCGTAGGATATGTCAGCTTTGCCAATGGTCGCAATAAAAAGGCATTCAGGTGACCTTCTTTGGTGAACACAGGGTTCAAAAACCAGTTGGTGACTGTTTGTGTGGCAATAGAATAAGCATGCCCATGCACACAGTGATGACAATCCAGGACATACCCGTGCGCGCAAAGTCACGATTTTTGATCGCTCTTTTCATCTTGTCTTGTCTATTTGGGGGATTTGCTACACTAGGGGTACCCCAAACTTTTGGTTTTCCCATTGAGAATGGGGATTTAGTTGATCTATCTGTTGCTTCGGCTGGCTGTACACACGCAGCATGTGATGCACTTTTTGGGCTCGGCAGCTGTGGATCTAGTACAAAAGGGAGGCGATCCAGATCCAAGGGAGCTCTGCCATGCCGAAGATCGCAGACTTTCCTTACAACAATGCGCAAATCCTGGAACTGGCGAAGCAACTTCCGACACCTTTCCATCTTTACCATGAAGAGACCATTCGGAACACCGTCAGGGGCTTGAACAAAGCCTTCAGCTGGTGCCCAGGCTACAAAAACCACTTTGCAGTAAAGGCTACGCCCAATCCGCACATCATGCAAATCCTCAAAGAGGAAGGCAGGAGAGTGGGGCAGACTGAGCAAATGACGTGGAGACATGCTGTTCCGACAGATGTAATTGGAACGTATGGTGAATTGTAGTAGGTAATGCGGTCTTCACTCTTTAGTGGAATTCCTGAACAGCCATGCCTTGAAGGGTGCTTTTTTTTTGGCGAGGCTGTGGTGCTGACTGCTCCAGTTACACAGAACTGGTCTTGTCCGAACGAATGGGGCTGACTGGTGAGGATATCATGTTTACGAGTAACTTGGTTGAAATGAGGCACTGCGGAAGCCAGGGCGGCTGCGCCTGAGACTCATTCCAAAATCTCCACAATTGAGCTGGGTGATACATTGTTCTTCCCCCATGCCAAGGCAACAACACGCCCCTCAAGGAATACCAGAGGCTCGGCTGGTGGAATTGTTTCAGCAACGAGAAACAGATTGGTCATGGCTGGGAAGCAAACCAAGGGGCTTTTCAAATCCAGGTACCTTTCCCCCAAAAACACCACTGTACCCCCCGAAACCATGTTTCTTGTCCGGTGTTTATTCCATTCATTCTGGTGACGTCAACTGAGGAAGGCCAAAGAGTTGGGAGCCCTGGTAAACCTGGACGACATCTCCCACATCGACTTCCTGGCTGCTGATGGTTTGCCAGAGCTGGTGAGCTTCCGCTACAACCCAGGGCCCAGTCGGACGGGAAATGCCACTTGGACGGTGGGGTTGGTTATGGTTGATTTCAAATGGGAATAGGCCAAACTTGAAGGCAAGTGCGACCTGCAATTTTAGGTGATTTTGGATTCAACCTGTAAGTGTTTGTAAGTGCCATCCTGATTTTGGACTAACTGAAACCAATTTGACTCATCCTGTACTGTGTGACTTGTCTCTCAGGTGCTGATCGGTGACCCTAAGGAAGCAAAGTTTGGCACAACAAGTGACCAGCTGTTAGAGGGCTACCGCAAGTGCAAGGAATTGGGTGTGAAGCGTTTCGGCCTTCATGCCATGGTAGTCTCGAACTGTGACCTGGTGCAGGTGAAACCGAAACCCATTCTTTCGGCCAGGTTTTTTCTTTTTGTCTTTGAGTCTTCAAATCTCTTCGATTCGTTGTTTGTTCGCTTTGCCTTTTCCTGTAGATCATGAATATATATATATTATTATACATAAAAATATGTATATATATATATATATTCGTTGACAGCTGCCAGCTGCCAGCATTTTTGTCGCACAAAATCTGAGGTTTGAAGGCGGAGGAGTTGTTGGAGACAGCTCGGATGCTTTTCAATCTAGTTCTCGTGATCAAGGAAAAACTTGGAATCACCATTGAACTGGTGAACCTTGGAGGTGGCTTTGGCATCCCTTATCGCCCAGAGGAGAAGGTGATAGATGTGCAGGCCGCCCATGGCCACCCTGCACCTGTGTTGATGGACCCGTACCAAATGCGTTCTGTGTCCTGTAAGGGTATATCCGGGGGGATATTACTTATATATATATATGTGTGTGTGTGTGAACCATCTGAAAAGATGTAAAACTTCTTTCTTAGCAGGGGGCTGCAGGGAATGTCATAGTTCTGCAGCCAACGAAGACGGCTATGACATTCTGTGATATCGATCTGGGACGCTGGATCGACGTACCTGCTATCAATTTTCCCATCAATGGCAACCGGCTAAGCCAAGTACCGGCATGTCGTTTTTCCAACTTTTTTCGAACCAAACCACTGTACGGTTTTCGCAATCTGATTTACTGCTGACTCCGTCAGATGGAACAGTTGCATCTAGCAAGGACGTAGAAAGAATTCTTCTCCACTTTTTCTCACGCCTGGCCATTCACTATTTCCTGTCAGGTTTAACTGAAGTGTTTTTGCACGTACGATGCATTCCACACCAGTAATTCGATAAGATGTTTCTGAGCAAGTGTGTCACTCATACCGTTGGCCGACAATGTGGTATGAACCCTTCGGGGAAAGCCTTTCTAGGCTAAAAATTGACGGTAAAACGATGTCTGAATTTACACTTTTGGATTAGTAATTCGTCTAAGTAGAGTGAACGGCTGGCCTTTTTTCGACCCTCACCTTGTCGAAGTCGTTGTGTTGAAACGATGCCCGCTGTGCCTGGGAATCACCTTTTACTTGAACTTCAAGGGATGGTAGACTGCAGCCGCGTCAACACTCTTTCTGTTATCTCAAGAGGCTGACCGCAGCCCTTTTCACATGAAACTCCAGGCAAGAGGACATGCTTTACAGGTGTGGTCACTTCCTTTTTGGTTGTTTGGTGAGGTTGAATTGTGCATGTAATTCATTTCACTACTGACAGCCGTCGATGGGGTTGAAATGAAAGTCGAGGGCCTTTGAGCCTTATCACGAAATTTTGCATGCAATGTGGATGTATGATGTCATTAACTTGTTCCCCATGGGTCCCTATTTCATGTGTTCTTGCGTTCTCCTCTCTCCAGGTAGGTTTGGCCCGTTGCGTGCTGAGGTTGTTGTAGGTTTTCGCCGTGTCAGGTTGGTTCAGGCGCTTCTGTCCTCCCCCTCCTCCGCTGGTCTTTTTCCGTTTTCCGTCGGCCTCCGCTTTTCTTTTCCCTTGCCTTTCCATGGTCGCCCGTTCTGGGCTAGGTTTCATGTGTTGGTGTTTGCTCTTTCCCTCTTCTTTTGCGTTCCCCTCTTTGCGTCCTGGTTAAGTAACTTTCATCTCATTGTCATCTTCACCTCATCTTCATTTCCCTTCCTCTTCATTTTCATTTCATGGTCGGGAACTTAATTTCCCACCCTCCTGCGGGAGGGTGTGTGTGTGAACCATCTGAAAAGATGTAAAACTTCTTTCTTAGCAGGGGGCTGCAGGGAATGTCATAGTTCTGCAGCCAACGAAGACGGCTATGACATTCTGTGATATCGATCTGGGACGCTGGATCGACGTACCTGCTATCGATTTTCCCATCAATGGCAACCGGCTACGCCAAGTACCGGCATGTCGTTTTTCCAACTTTTTTCGAACCAAACCACTGTACGGTTTTCGCAATCTGATTTACTGCTGACTTCGTCAGATGGAACAGTTGCATCTAGCAAGGACGTAGAAAGAATTCTTCTCCACTGTTTCTCACGCCTGGCCATTCACTATTTCCTGTCAGGTTTAACTGAAGTGTTTTTGCACGTACGATTCATTCCACATCAGTAATTCGATAAGATGTTTCTGAGCAAGTGTGTCACTCATACCGTTGTCCGACAAGGTGGTATGAGCCCTTCGGGGAAAGCCTTTCTAGGCTAAAAATTGACGGTAAAACGATGTCTGAATTTACACTTTTGAATTAGTAATTCGTCTAAGTAGAGTGAACTGCTGGCCTTTTTTCGATTCTCACCTTGTCGAAGTCGTTGTGTTGAAACGATGCCCGCTGTGCCTGGGAATCACCTTTTACTTGAACTTCAAGGGATGGTAGACTGCAGCCGCGTCAACACTCTTTCTGTTATCTCAAGAGGCTGACCGCAGCCCTTTTCACATGAAACTCCAGGCAAGAGGACATGCTTTACAGGTGTGGTCACTTCCTTTTTGGTTGTTTGGTGAGGTTGAATTGTGCATGTCATTCATTTCACTACTGACAGCCGTCGATGGGGTTGAAATGAAAGTCGAGGGCCTTTGAGCCTTATCACGAAATTTTGCATGCAATGTGGATGTATGATGTCATTAACTTGTTCCCCATGGGTCCCTATTTCATGTGTTCTTGCGTTCTCCTCTCTCCAGGTAGGTTTGGCCCGTTGCGTGCTGAGGTTGTTGTAGGTTTTCGCCGTGTCAGGTTGGTTCAGGCGCTTCTGTCCTCCCCCTCCTCCGCTGGTCTTTTTCCGTTTTCCGTCGGCCTCCGCTTTTCTTTTCCCTTGCCTTTCCAGGGTCGCCCGTTCTGGGCTAGGTTTCATGTGTTGGTGTTTGCTCTTTCCCTCTTCTTTTGCGTTCCCCTCTTTGCGTCCTGGTTAAGTAACTTTCATCTCATTGTCATCTTCACCTCATCTTCATTTCCATTCCTCTTCATTTTCATTTCATGGTCGGGAACTTAATTTCCCACCCTCCTGCGGGAGGGTGTGTGTGTGAACCATCTGAAAAGATGTAAAACTTCTTTCTTAGCAGGGGGCTGCAGGGAATTTCATAGTTCTGCAGCCAACGAAGACGGCTATGACATTCTGTGATATTGATCTGGGACGCTGGATCGACGTACCTGCTATCACTTTTCCCATCAATGGCAACCGGCTAAGCCAAGTACCGGCATGTCGTTTTTCCAACTTTTTTCGAACCAAACCACTGTACGGTTTTCGCAATCTGATTTACTGCTGACTTCGTCAGATGGAACAGTTGCATCTAGCAAGGACGTAGAAAGAATTCTTCTCCACTGTTTCTCACGCCTGGCCATTCACTATTTCCTGTCAGGTTTAACTGAAGTGTTTTTGCACGTACGATGCATTCCACATCAGTAATTCGATAAGATGTTTCTGAGCAAGTGTGTGTATTAAGATGCATTAAGATTATTCAGTATATACCTTACATATCCAACAAAGAACTTACCTGCTTGATTTACACATATGACACATATGGGTACCTCAGGCCGTGGGCTCCGGGATCCAGCAGATCTACAAGGAGATGATCGAGCCCAAAGGAATGAAGCTGCGCATCGTCACTGAATGCGGTCGCTACATCACAGGGCCAGCAGGTATGCTTGTGAGCCGTGTGACCCACCGGAAAAAGATTTACAAAAACTACGCCGCTTGCCTGCAAAGGATTTTCATGGAATTTCTCTAGTTGTGAAAAGGCTGTCATATGATGAAAGCTAACACTTTTGGTGGGATTTTATGGCGAAGCTTGCTGGGATGCTTCAACAGTCAAGAGGAAACTGAGCTGACTCAGGTGGGTTTGGACGCCTGCATGGCCAACTTGATGCGGCCGGGCATGTATGGTGCGTATCATCATATCACCATCATTCCCAACAGTGAGCAGATGCCCGAGCTGCCGGACCGCAAGAAAGAGATGCCCGACAACAGCAAGGACCTCATCACCAAGACGGGCATCTACGATGTCGTGGGAGGCCCTCATTTACACGATGTTCACACACACACGCACACATACTGGATCATACTGGTGTGTATATATATATATATACAAGCACACACGCACACACACACACACATATATATATATATATACATAATATATATTATCTATATATATATAATATAAGTAAGTAACAGACATTTATTGAGTTTGTATTTTGTGGTGAAAATGGGGCTTCAAAATCTATGGTGTGCCCATGTGTGCCCTGGGTCCTGGGTCTCCTCTAGTTGAAACTGCAAAACATCTCCAGGTCTTTGCGAGAACAACGACAAGTTCGCGGTGGATCGCAGCCTCAATGCAGATCCTCGGCCCGGGGACGTGGCCGTGATCCACGACAGCGGTGCCCATGGCCATTCCATGGGCTTCAACTACAACGGAAAGCCGCGATCGGCGGAGCCTTCTGGCGAGGGAGTGTGGGAAACGGATGGGAAACGGATGGGAAACGGATGGGAAACATAGGAACCCTTCTAGGGCTTCGCTGCCAAGTACATGGGTTTGCTGGAAAATTGAGGAAATCTAATGGTTGATCAGCATTTTGTTTTTTTGGATATAATAGTTTTCCAATCAGGTTTTTCTGAATTGGGACATCCCACCATTTTTGGTCAAACCTACCATGTTGCACTGCTTGTTGCACACGAGCGTGCTGCCAAGGTATTTGTTTAGATGCGATGGCTCAGTGCTGCGAATACGTCGTGCAGAGACTGTAGAGGCTGGAGAGTATACGAACCGGTCTATTCGGGAGTTTGTCCCAATCTGGGCGATACCAAAAGAAACAACCTGGGGCCACTTAAATTTGGGAAAAAAAAACGGGGAATACACAATTTTGTTTTTTTGTTTAATCCGAAAAAAGATTCTTATTGGTAGGAATTTGGTGTTCCACATTCCTATGTGGCTGTCTCAAGCCCCGACTTCAAGTTGCTTGGGCCGCTCGGGGGGTCCGTTCTGCTGTTCCAGTACGAAGGACATCTTCAGCACGGTGGATTTTGCTGCGGCGCAGAGCATGCAGCATGCGCAGAATGGTCACAGCATCTCAGGACTGCTGACCAGTTGATTCCCACTCAGCAACGCGGATGACGTCATCAGTTTATGTTGCATGATCCCAATGTGTTAATCCCCTGCTAAACCATGGATGAAAGTTTAATGTGAACCGGGGGGGGGGGGAATGGACTATGAAATTTACCTATATAAACAAATATTTAAGGGCTGCCGCCCCTGCCGCCGACCCCGGAAGAATCGGCAAGGAAGCAAACCAAATTGGCATAAAAACTCTTCGGTGCTTCGCACCTTGACGCTTTCGACCTTTTTCCTATGTATATTGTTGTGAAATATATTTGATAGGTTTGAATTTTCATTTGTAAATGGGTTTTTCATTTGGGTGGATGTTAATATTATGATCCTATGGTTTTATGGGTTCATGGATCTAAGTAGCTGTATAATAGTTAGATATACATATATATATACGATATTTTTGGCCCTATTATTATACAGCTAGTGTTGCGCCGCACAGGTGCATGGTTGCGCCGCACAGGTGCATGATATTTTATCAAAGTATAGGGGGCCCTTGTTTTTTTTAATCCCCCACCTTGTGAATGAAATCCTAAATGAAACTCTAAAGAAACTTTCAAGAAACCCACATGAATGTTTGAAAACCTTGACAAGATTTTCTGATAAGAAATCCTACACAAAACTCTAAATTAAACCCTAAATGAAACCTGAAAGAATCCCTAAATCAAACCCTACATGAAACCCGACAGAAACCCAAAAGAAACCCGACATAAAACCTTTAAGAGATGTAAATCTCCAGAGAACCCCTACATGAAACCCTAATTCTTTTGTTTTATTCTCTCTTGTTTGTATCTTAAATGAAATTTTAAAGACTCTAGGTGAAACCCCAAAAAACCCTAAAGAATTGCTGCTAAGAAACCCCTACATGAAACACTAATTGAACCCGAAAGAAATCATAAATTGGCCTAAAGAAACCATAAATGAAAGCCCAACGAAACTTTGAATGAAACCCTAAATGGCATCCTAAAGAGAGCCTAGGATCGGCAATGAATCAAACCAAATTGGCAGAAATATGCTTCGTTGCTTCGCACCTTTAGGCGTTCGACCCTTTTCTTATGAATATGATTCAGGTATCCTGAATTCAGGTATCCTATGCAATGAGCATTGTTGGTGTCCAAAAAGGATATGGGAAAATACGATGGCTGGACATGCTTGGCCATCGTATTTTCCCAGGTCATTTTTGGTTTCTACTTATCATTGCAGAATTCCTTTCTTATCAGTTGTTTAGGTGTCCAAGTGTCTTGTCCAGATACTGCTTCCGCTTTGTTGCATGAGGCCCGGAAAATACGGTTGAACCAAGTAGTTTGGCCCTATGATTATACAGATAGTGTTTGCGCCGCACAGGCGCATGGTTGCGCCGCACAGGTGCAATGTAATGCAATGAAATGTCATGCAATGTAATGCAATGCAAAGTAATGCAATGCAATGACATGCAATGCAATGAAATGCAATGCAATGCGATGCAATGTAAGGCAATGTAATGCAATGCAATGTAAGGCGATGTAGTGCAATGCAATGTAATGCGATGCAAAATGCAATGCAACGTAATGCCATCCGGCGGCTCAGTGCTGGACAAGTTCCACGAGGACCGGACAGGGATGAGTAGTATTCTTTTCATGTGCAGCCACAGCGTATCCTGATCACCGTGTGACAGTCTACAAAATTTGAGTTTTCAAGAGTTGCAACGTTCCGCTTCGAGGTCATGTTCATTACACAGGAATTATAACACTTGAAACAACGCTGCAACGTCTGCCAATAGATGTAGACGCGGGATCGCGCACTTTTTCTGGGCATGCAACATGGGTACACGCTTAAGAGACACATTTTCCACATCAACTATTCACTTAGCTTGGACTTCGTGTATTTGAAAAAAAATGTGGACAAATTATGCTACTCAATGATGCTCTATAGCCACTAAAACATGAAAACGGGCACAGACACTCTTGTAAAGCTTTGTCCGTGAGAGTCTCATGACTGCGGAAAGCGAGAATGGTCTCGAAACCTCTTCGCTATGTCTCTTTGGCAGCTTCTTGTCTGAGAATTTGGGGGAAACATCTTTCAATCCGCTCGTTTATCAGACAAGAAGGCTATTGGGGGATACCCCAGAGGCCCAGATCCTTAAATCAGTGGCCCTCCTTTCACACGGGCAGAAACTGAGATGTTTCAGACCTTTCCAGTCATTCCTGGGTGAGATCTGAAATCTTTGGTGATTATATACAAACCAAACATTTTGAAACATCTGAACACATATTTCTCACCATCTTATAAACAATAGGAACATATATCATCATATATCCACTGGGATTGATGGAGCCACAGCCGGGATCAGGTTCTAAGGGCGACAACAGCCGAATCCTTGGAGTTGTTGTTCTCTGGCCCTGGAGTGTCTGCCACCTACAGCTCCTTGGAATGGCAGTCATGGTACCAGGAATGGGTTACGATTGAGGTGCGAATGGACACCAACTTGGTATCTTTTGATCATTTTGGATGGTGCCTACCATCAACTATTTTAGGGATAATTTTGACGGATACGCAGATACGCAGTTACTCAGTGTCCTTTCTCGCGAATCAGACCAGCTTGGCCCCCATTTCATCCGGCAATAAAGATTGTTTGTTTGGATTTCTGGGCCAATAAATATCAAACATAGGAAGGAATCATCACTTGTATATAGATTTGTCGGATCACAAAGATATTGGGGATCAGTATGAATATATTATACATGATTATACAATGTTTGTAACATTTGAATACATTTGATTTTATAGATTCACATTCTGGGGATCACTGTCTCTATAAATGTTGCCAACTTCCCTTCACCAATCAGATCCTGATTTTAGGACGTAGCCACCGTAGCCACTGTCATGGAACTTAAGGTCGGTGGATATGTCCTGAACGACGCTGGGGTGATGCTTTCCGGATACGACGGCAAACGAGAAGCCTATGACTTAGCTCCTCTGGTGGGTGTCCGTTTCGAGGAGAGGGCTAGGGCTGCTCAATTATTGATGAGAACTGATTGTTGGTGATGGTAATGGTTACTGGTCTACTCGAAGCTACAAATAATCATGTATCGTGCTGACTACTTATGAGCTATATAGTTGACATCGTTTTATGACTATCAAATACCGTAAAAAGTTCACCATGTTCAATGCACTATGTTCAAGACCTTATTCTCAATCACCATCGTCCAAAACCAGCATCCAAAAAAAAAATCGGAGATGCAATTTATGGCTTTTATCGACACAAATTGGGTTCCATTTTTTTGATATAAAAAAGGGAACCCAAATTTCGTGAGTAGCTAGCAGTTAGATGCTTTAGCTGATTGAAGTTGCCCATTTGTAGATGATGCAGTCGGTTTGCTAGGTATCTAATCCGTCACATTCGAGGATTGTGGTTAACCATATTAACTCTAATAACTACTATCGTCTTTAACAATCATTACGACGAACGGTACTAACAACTTCTAACTAATATGACCATCTAATCACCATGATATATTGACGAGGTTGGTGCCCATGACCTGCCAAATCCAATGTCATGAATTTTCAACAGCCCCAAGAGATCACTATAGATGGATGATATAAACCATCCCTAGATGGACCATCTCCACCAGGTTTGGCTTGGACCTGTCACTGGTGGCACGTCTGGGTGACCGTTTGCAGCCGCGCACGCACCGTGGAAAGGAATGATTTCCAGGGCTGACCATCACATATGTGCTGGGACCTGGGTTAAGGTGAATTATGATTCTTACTTATTCACTGGTCGAACGTTGTTTCTGTTCCTATCTGGGTCACTCGGGCTCGTTATGTAATGTTATTTGATCTTTTCTATCGGAATTTATATACATCGGTGATAGCATCACAAATGTGGGAACCAAACGGGCACCCGTTTGTGCATTTGTCCATTGGGTCCCAAGACTCGACCAATTCCGATGGTTTTTTTTTCCATGGGATCCATGTTGTCAAAACATCGACATTTTGAAGCTTTATAGCTCCAAAATCCACAACAAACTCTGCAACAAGAAGTTGGCACGGGTCGAAATCCAGTTAGATAAGCTCTTCAAAACGCGCCCAAAAAGGATAGAGTGAGTTGCCACACATGTTTTTTCAGTGGCATTGCCGTCACCGTCCCTGAGGCACTGATTCAAATGCTGGAGAAGGTGGCTGAAAAGACCAACCGCCCCAGGATTATCACCAAGGTGCGTGTCGTTGGAACCGGTGAGTTGTATAGGTATGATAAGGCTAGACAATATCAGGGCTTAACTAGCCGAAATGGCGTTTAACGAATTAAGATTACAATGTTTAACATTTGATCATAGTTGACCTACGAAACAATGATAAACATGTGGAAGTAGCATCATTTGACCACTCACTATGTGGATTTGACCAGCCATAAAGTATGGATTTGATGGGATCTAAACAGTGAATAATCCACATTGGATAGATTATAACAACCTGATCGTGATGTCTTTTATTGGACGTATATTAATATTGGGGTATAGATGTGAATGGTGGATATTGACCTTAAACTCAAGCAAGAAGAGTTTGGAACGGTCTGATGGTCACCTACCTCGGGGAAACCATCAAACGGTTCAAACGTGCCTTGACTTAGTAATTGGATTATGGTGGATGCTAACCAAAGTTTACCAACCAACAGTGAGAAAAAGGGATATTATTGGGATATAATTGGGATATATTATTGGAATATCATGAATATCATTGAGTATTGGATAATTGGGATATAAGTAGGATATAATAGACTGGTGAATTAACATAGACCCTGAAAATAACCTAGTTTTAATGGAAACTATTCTTCCGACCCCTATCTGCCAGGGTCTATGTTAATTTACCAGAGGGCAATTGGGAGATCATGGGAATTTAAGGGCTAATAGAAGATCCATGGAAGATTCATGATACATTAATGATTATTCACGGGTAACTATGGATTTACCCTCCATTAATAAAACGTGGCAGGCTGGAAAATCCACTTGAAATCCGGGATTTACAGTATACACTACAGTATAAATTGGGAAATTATTTTCGTTGCCACATTTGATTACCAGATGGTATATATGATATATATATATATATTAATATACTCGTATTTATTTACAACTGGGACATCCTACAAATCATGGGAATGTAAAAAAGGTAATTCAATGGGCATACAATGGGATGTGTCCAACTTTTCCATTGGTTGATCTATGGGTGTACCAAACCTGCCCGTCTATTTTATCAAGAGGACATGATTGATGCATTGATGCAAATTGTATAGTATAGTGTTGATGTCATACCCACATGTTTGATAACATAACAAGTGTAGTTCATACCCACATATGGTGCCATATGTTATTACCCACATATAATGTTTTTTTGTTTAATAACATATGGCCCTGGCACCATATGTGGATATGGCTAGCATTGTTGTTGCAACTCACAAAAAAAATGAAACCAGTGGGAAAATTTAATGTTACGGATGTATGCTCCAGATATATATCCAAATACAGAGGGCAATATAGGGGTTTTAAAAAAAAAATGTGAAAATCCAAGTAGTTTGTGGCTGAATAATTTTCCTATACTATATATATATATGTATAGATAGACAAATACATACATATATATATATATAGAAGTATGTATTGGTATGGCTAGTAATGTGTTTTTATTTCTGGGGTTTTTCCAAGTCATTGGGCAAATGGAGTATGTTTTGTAGCAAGTTTATGGCATTAAGTTTGTCACACATGAAGTTGCAGATCAATTTTATTCATCCTCAACATTTGGCTGGTTTTCAGATCCTAGCAGCAGGGAAATCCGTTGTTTTCTAAAGCTAAATGATCCACGAATGCGTCGAGGGTTGGTTGATTTGGCTAGGCATTCACATCCAATTCACATCCATAAAAATACGAAATATTGGAATGTGAATGGGAAACCCGAAAATACCATCCATTATTATTGGAAAATACCATTCACATCCATATATCTAACATAGGATCGAATCTATACATGTGTGAGTATGATAAGCATCGTATGTTCTGCTTATGATTTATAATATTGCAGATTGGATACCCAAGAATTGTATCGTTGATGTCGAATGTGGCACAGTACTGCGACAAAGCTAATTTGGAGACCTCCGTTGATGTTTAGTGTGGCAATCGCGGAAGCATTCTGTTGAAGGTTCCGTGATATCGTACCCTTTGGCTGTCACGCTATAGGTCGTCGAAGCTCTGAGAGCGTAGCCCGATGCCGTATGTGCTTCCATGAGAAGGAATGGAAGGAGATGTTGCACATTTAGAAGACGGAAAAAAAGTTGCTGCAACATACTAACTGACTACCGTGGCCGTTCATTCGACATAGCAAACTTGTCCGAAAATCAAAGACTTTTTAATTGAAAGCATCCAAAGCACCTGATATGCTGTAAGAAGGGCCAATTTGACACCAAGTACGTAGGCCATAGACAGCTAGTTATGACTTGTGAATGTTGCAGTTTTTGGCTTCCCCACCTTAGATTGACAAAACGACGGGGGGAGCCACCATCTCCGCACGCGTTTTGCGTAGGAACCTTGGGCATGCGCATCGCGCGCGTGCTGTGTAGTCAAGATTGAGCTTTTGTGTTGGAGGGATTCTTTTTTTCAGCCGAAGGTCAGCAACTTTCAAGACCTGACGCGCCGCGGGCTAGAAAGCATACAGGCCATTGCGGTTTGAACCTTAGCTCTAAATTTACCCTTGTGTGTAAAATGTATGTGGCTTCCAAAAGGTTACACGAGCTGAAGAGTTATATGTCTTCTGGACTGTTACGATCTGCTGCGTGCGAGTGAAGTTGACGCAGGAATGAATTAGGTTCAGCAAAGTAGGGTTTTGCGTGTCTAATGGATGCTCGCCTCACTGAGGCAAAACCAAGTTTGAACCAATCTGAGTAGTGTGGCTCCAAAGTTCGGTTCTCAAAAAGCATCTGAACATACGGCTCCCAAGCTTAGACAGATGAAAGTACAAAGGGAGGCTACAAATGCGACACGTGCGTGTGACGCGCGAACCTTGGGTTGGCTAGATGTATTTTATTCAGTTTTATTTTTTGTGGAGTTAAGTGTGGGTCAAATTTGAGGCAGTCTGACGCAAAGACAGCTGAACGTCTACATCGTTGTACGCACCTTACGATTTCCGATAACCCAACCTTGTTTGCATCAGATCAATGTGGTTTGTTTCCCCAAAGGTGGTGTCTGCTCCGTAGCAGACGGGGCCAGTCAACTGGTTCACGTGCAAAGCGCAAGCACCGACCTTACCCTAACAAAATCATCAGTCTTGCATTTCACAAGATAGATTTTCACTAAGGTGATGAAAAGAGGCTGTAATGGTGAGCCAGAATCACCAAAAGGCCCGGGTGAGCCATAATCGCCCCCAGGCCCCGGCGAGCCACAATCGCCCCCAGGCCCCGGCGAGCCACAATCGCCCCCAGGCCCCGGCGAGCCACAATCGCCCCCAGGCCCCGGCGAGCCACAATCGCCCCCAGGCCCCGGCGAGCCACAATCGCCCCCAGGCCCCGGCGAGCCATAATCGTCCAGAAGCATCATTGCAACTCATTCCCCAGCACACAAAACTACATCAATTCGCGTTTAGGTCCATGTCCGATACAAAGGAGAAACATGTTGATTCTAGCGCATTAGGTTGTACCCAATGTCGTCGGGTTCGGTATGCTAAAGCATGCACAGGGTTGACTACTGTCCTTTCTCGTTATCAAGAGTGGGCAGTGCCTTTCTTAAAGCTTTATTCTCGCTACCAAGTGACGCTGCAAAATGAAATGGTTGCAAAGGTGTCCAAAATAGGAATGCAGTTCCAACAGTTTCTGGCGCTCACTGATGTAGCTTATTTTCGTGCTGCATGCCGTTTCAAAATTTCTATAAATCCATGCGCCTGTCACTTGTGTACATGCATGTCAGTGGCCCAAAAAAATCCTACGAGGGCTTCGCATAAAATTGTTGACCAGCCAACCCACAGCCGCAGCCTCAAAGGAAAAGAACAAGGCAGCAAAAACAACACACGCTGGATAAAAGCAAGACAAAAAAAGCTACAACATGTGCAAGCTATCACCAGTAGCACTTGTGGCATGCAAGGTCCGCACAGGCATTCTTTGACAATACACTCAGTCGAAAAATGCCATGGAACTTATGAATTGCGTAAGCGTAGCCACAAAGGTATGCCTGAAGCTGTGTCCACCGACATATATGCCAAAAGTCATAGTAAACGACAACAAAAGAAATGCAAGGCTGTGCTAGTCGAAGCTTGCGCCCACTGTAAAAACAACACCAGCATCAAGGAAACGCACACCCAGTATTTGAAATGCGCCAACCACACCAAGTACAAGAATGGTATACACTATCATGCCGATGATGCCAGTCCTCTTCGTGGTCGATGTATTGGGGGCAGACCGGCTCCAGTTTGGACTTCAATTTCTTCTACTTCTCCGTCTTCTTTTTCTATTTTATCTACCCCAAGCGCGCCAGTTTGCTTCTTGTGTTCGTGCTGTGCTCCTGACTATGTGCCATTTGCTTGTCAGAAAATATATTCTGCGAAGTGTTCCGGCTGCAAGCGCGCTAACTGCAATCAATGTGGAAACTGGGAGGGCAGCTCATTCTTTTGCAAGTGGTGCTTCGACGAAGACATAACGCCATCTGTAGAAGCCATGCAGTCATGGAAAGCTGCGCAACAAACATGTAAAGCCATACAACCTATAAGAACGAAGATTTTGCCATGTCGCTGGGTGGGGCATGCACGCAAAGCACGCGCCCAGAGAATCTGGAGGAGTCTGCGCTCGATAGTCAATGGCAAGTTAGGTACTCAGAATCTAGCCCCAAGTAGAAGGAAGACAAAGGACAATGTGGAGCATGTGAGTTCATGGAGTTGTTTGCAACTCAAAACAGGCAAGAAGGATGCGGAAACTAGAAAGTGTTGGAGTACAACAAGACCCAATACCCATATGAAACCTGTCCGATTTCGAGGAGGTGGAGCAGAAACATTACAGTCTCATGAACATGAAGCTTGGAAAGGCAGCAACCAAAAAAAGCAACCACGACAACAAAGGGAACATGTCAAGAAGACTAGCTTTTGTGCAATCACCCGCACGTGGCAAAGTAGGACAATCAAACAGGTAGAGCAATCACATAGCTCAACATACACTAATCGAAACTTAGTTTTTAGGTTGAAGATGTGTAAGACACAATGCGAAGGTGCCAGCTGTGTTTCTTCATTACGGCAGCACACTTTGTACCATCAGCCACTTGTGTCTCCCCAGCTGCTGGGGTTGGCGGATCATTTGCATGGGAGGATTCAATTCTTGCAGCGTCGTTTTTCGCAAACTGTAGAGACACTTCCCGCAGAAAAGGTAGAGTCAAGAATGGCTGCGCGATTTCAAGGAGGCGGCGCAGAACAATTGCAGTGTTTCATGTGTTTAGCATATAAAAGCGTATATGTCCCAAAACAATTGAGTGATGAGTATGTGTCACACTGCTACACCTGTGGTCGCGGAGCGTGCAATAGCCACGGATCTTGGGAAGTCGGGCACTTCCACTGTGCACTTTGCCATGCAACTGACGATGGTTTATTGGCGGAGGTAAAGGACACTTTTGCAGTAAGATGTCTCAGCAAAACGTTTCAGAACCAAGGGTTGCTACATACGAATGAGGAAGCATTCAACGATTTAATGCTGACTTTGTGCACGGGAGGAATAAACCGTCCAAGAGGAATGGGAAACTATGACGAACAAGGCCTGAAGGTGCAGCCACAGGAAGCAGCAGACGTAGAACTTCCTTGGGACGACGCACGGCAGCTGGTAGAAGCACTCGTACTGTCTCGAGTTGACACACCAGATAACGCAGTAAAGGTCCTTGGACAGAGTTGGGTTCCAACTTGGGACGGCTGGAAAGAATTGCGCCAATGTGCGACAGAGCGCTGTTGTGTTGCAATTGCGGAGCGACTGTGCGACATCGCCCAGCAAAACACCCCTTACCAAAGCAAGACCGACACCCAAGCATTGCAGACTTTGGCATCCGAAGGGTTCATGTGGCGGAAAGCGCTGTCACACGGCGTGAATAACTGCTTGATCGATTCCCTCATATTGTGCTTGTCGTATGAACACATTTTGCCTCATAACTTGACTGCAGATGTCACAGCCAGGCGACGCGTTGCAGCTGCATGCAGAAAGCATTTGATTCAAGAGATTGGGGACGAAGTGGCTCCAGGCAGCAATGGGCTTTTCCCATTCTTGGATGCGCATCGGGATGGCCCCAAAATTGTAGGTTTTTTGTTCCATTGGTTTCGCGTTGTTGCGCGCACGAATGTGCTACTTCATGTGCATGACAGATTTGGTGAGCACGCTGCAGGTGCAGACGGGAATAAAATTGCAGTGAACCTTGGCCATAGGTACCCACAACAGCCTGTTTTGCAGCTACACATTTATAACCACACGTCTGTTCGGGGTAGAGGGTATCATTTTGATAGCTTGCTCCCGATCACTGGGCGTGAGACCGAACCAAAGAAAAAGAGAAGCCGTACCGTAGCGGCCACCAACGCAATGAAGATAGAAACAGAGTCCATGGCGACAGGATCACAACTCAATGCTCTGCAGCGAGAATCGCAGAGAAGCGGTAGCACACCTGAGAAGCTGAGTTGCAGCAAGGAGGGACTAGAACAGCAAGCAGATCAAAGAGCAGAAACCGTATTTGCAAAGATGGCGTGGTACCTTCATGGCACGACTTTCCCGACATCCTGGCTTGATGCACTGCTAGCAAATTTGATTTTTCACGGATATATGTTACAGTGTCCAGATTTGCTTGCGCGTCAGGATGCACGCTTTCACCTATGTAGAACATGCCAGGCAAGTTTAGAACCGGAGCAACTAGAAGGCGACGAAGCCTGCGATTTACAGCATCATCTCGCGAAGGCAGTGTTTTTTTCACAAGTGGGAGCCGAGGTGAGGTGAGTGCTGAGGTACATGTGTACGATTCAACTACCACTGACCTCAGTGTACCGCTCGATGTTTACACCATCGGTCGACATGACACCTTGCTGGTGCCAGTCTTCCGCCTCTATCGCTACAAAAACGGCCGTTACGCTGCCTTGTTGCCTGCTAACCCAGCAGAACGGCCTGTGTTCACAAGTGGCGACTCGCAGACAGCAGCCCAAGGTAGCAAACAAAATGACATGAGTGCAACGTGCACTGTAGCGCCGCCGACAAATTCGTTTGGAACAATTGGCTGCGCTGCCGGCATAGGCGCAGCGACCGATTTGCGCGCACCGCAGATTGAGCAAGTGCGTGAAATCTTACAGCGGTTCTGTGACCAAAGAGGCGCAGATGTGCAAGTTGACGAGACAGACGCGCATCGAGTGAGTGATGCTTGGTGGAACTTAGATGCGCTGGGAATAATTTTGCACACCCTTCTGCAGGCAGGGTTAACTTTTGCAGATGCAGGCATGCATCACGCGCGTAGATTAGCAAATCAGTGGCGCGGTTTCTATACTACACAGACGCAAGGTGCTGGGAAACGATTGTCAGATGGTTCAATGGAGACAGCTCAGAAGGAAAATGTCGGTCATAAGACGGCTGCAATAGATGCAGCTGCTACGTATTCTTTGCACAGCACATCAGCCGAGAGACAAGCACCAACTAGTACCAGTGAAGTGAATCTGAGCAGTAATGCGCGAAAACGGAAGGCAACGCAGCAAGATGCAAGTGCAAGCCCACTGCGCAAAACAGAGATGAACGTGCCTCCTCGCCGTGTGCGCCACAAAGCACCGCCGGTCGGATCAACAACAGCACCACCATCCGGAACTGGTTCGCTGCAAGGCGCTAGAACTGACGCAGAAGATATCTATCCTTTGCGGCTCTGCAAGCCATCGCAAGGAAACAGAGACCCTCGGGCAGCGTATGATTTTGCAATGCAAGACGCAACAGCTCTTCTTTCAGACAAGCCTACATTGCCGGAACGCCTGCATGCCGCAACTGACCCTGAGATGGCATATGACTTGCCGGATTACCATTGCGCATTTCGAAGCTGCGGGTTCGAGTGTGCGACACAGGCGGCGCTCGCAGAACACGTTGCTCAGCATCATGCGATTGCGTTACATGACTTGGCATTACGGTGGTCATCACAGGTTGGCCCTCCGCAAGCGACATTCCAGGCATATCAAGACCTGCTAACGCAGCGCTGCCAACAGTCTGGTCCCCTTGCGACCTGTTCTATTGACCGACGCTGTTTGCGGAGATTCCGTTCTAACATGCTGGGTCACCAGGTCGGTACCGCGATCTGCTTCGTGTGCGCGCGTAGGTTCCCATTCGTGGACGGTTTTCCGAACCAACAAATTTCATGGCTACGAGCATACGAGCCACGCACTGGATTGTTCTTCGACCATGTTCCTGAGATGCTCGAAGCTTTGTTGGGGATGAGCACGTATCACGCACGTTATGTGACGACCTTGCCTGCTGATGCGCAACCCGGTTTGCAATCCGAATTGGCGCAGTGGACCTGCACCATCGCTTGCGCCCCATATAATATGAGTGTGCTTGCATGCCCAGAAGATAAAAGATGCATACAGCGTTGTCCGTCGAATCGGCTGTGCACACATTGCGAAATACCTATGTGCACGTCTTGCCGCACCAGGATATATCGACAGAGAATGAAACCGCTAGAGGCACTGAGCAACGACTTGTTCCTGGGGCATCCGCCGAGAGAACTATATGCACAAGAATGCACGATGTTGGAATTATTATGCGCAAGTCCTTGCATGACTGCATTAACTTGTTTCAGCATTGAATGGCGGTATCTCCAAGATCGCAGTCTAGCCCAAGATGCGCTCATGAATCGACATCGTCTGTGTGCAAAGGGCAATGCCACGACATTCCCGCTCCCCTGGGAAGACCTGTTAGCAGAATTCGAGCGTCTAGGAACCCCGGCCACCAAGGCTTCCGTGAATATGCTGCCGCACGTTGGTACGGAACTAAGTGACAAAGTAGCCGTCATCATAAAAATCGGTGACAAGACAGATAAAGAAGCAATACGTCAACAGATTATACACCAGGCCGTGGTTCGTCGCCGGGTCGTTGTAGGGCTGATTGCTGCCATGGTTGCGCGTAGCCATCCGGCATATCAAGGTCTAGATATGGCAGTCGTAGAAACGCGCGCTGAGATGCTTCCCGAGAATGATGTGCCGGCTGAAATCATTGCGTTGCTTGACAACGATGGGAGCCTAGATCAGGTGTTGCGCCAAAAGGCTGCCACACCGGTGAATGATCAAATGACGGCCGAAGAGGCAAGACGAGAATTTGGTCACATGCTGAAACCCAATGCAGTTGTCCTGGAAAAGACAAGTGGTGGATGCCAAGACGTGAATGCTCAACATGTGTCTGCATTGGAGGAGATTGTGGCCCGCGCTGAGCCAGCATCTGCACGGCCTCTGCCCGAAGTGACGTTGTATACGGGGACCAAACTTATGGACCAGTTCCAGCCGCTGTATTTTGCGTTGGCTTTCCCATTCGTCTTCCCGTACGGCATTGGCTTACCCGATGTTCCTAAGTGGAGCCAGCGACAACGGCCACGAAGACACGCAAATGATCCATATGTGGAGTTGAACACGTGGGTGCGCGCCATGGCGCGGCGCATCGAAGCCCAAGTCAGTCGTGACTGGGTTTTTGGCTTTACATCCTGGAATTTGCTTTTTCGATCGGCGCTGAACCTTTCACGCACTACAGACGCCTATTCCCGCACATTCTTTGATGAGGACACCCAAGAATGGGTGCAACCGACAGGGCGCCATGTCGAAACGGCTGCCCAGCAATTGCTCCTTGCTTTGAAAGGTTCCTACATAGATGTCAATGGGCAACCACGGCCCGTCAAGGGTGATGTCGCGAAGCTCCGCTATGTGCAAGGGCTAAAGCCTATGGCCCGAAAACTTTTAAACAACATGCGGCATACAGCCCAAGGCCTGCCTGGGACCCAAGAAGCTCGGAAAAGGATGCGGTTCGAGATTCAAGCCATGCGTATCCGGTACGGAGTGCCGTTGTTTGTGACATTTACGCCAGATGAAGCGCATCAGCTGCTTTTTGTGCGGATGACGCGCGTTCGCTCCTGTGACCCTGTTCGCGCCGCCTCCATAGGGCAAGATTTCCCGGCTGGGGAAATGTTTTTCCCGCATTTGGGCTTGCAGGATGCTGTTGCCATGGGACCTTTCGAGCATGAGTTCACTTTACCGATGTCTTGGGCAGAACGCCGCGAAGTTCTAGCGCGGGATCCGTTGGCTGCCGTGGATGGGTTTCGGGTACTGACGCATTTGATGTTGAAGCATCTCTTCGGCGTTCGTGTGTGTCCATATTGTCCAGATTGCAATGGCTTCAGTGGATTGGAGCCGTGTCAAGACCTTCGCGGCAGCAACGCAGAAGCAAACGGTGGCATATTCGGTCGCGTGGACGCAGTATATATATCCCTCGAAGCTCAGAAGAGCAGCGGGGCGGAACATGGCCACATGCAAGTGTTTGTGCAGTGTTTGCATCAACATACTTCACTAGAGGAAATCTTCCGGCTTTCGCACGACAAGTTGGCTGCGTTGCGCGCAGAATACGAAGCATATAATGCGCATGTGTGTCATGCGAGTTACGTGGGCCAATCGAATGAAGACATGGAAGGCCGCATCGCCGCTGCGGAAGCATCCTGGCCAACGCACGAGCTGGATGTGACGATGACAACGATTCCGACATATCAACTCCGACGTGCCAATGAAACCGATAACGCCCAAAACGAAGCTGCAGACTGGCGACGGCGCTACATGGCAGAAGACGTCGTCCAACTGCAGCTTCTGAAACAGCATCACTACCATCCTTACAATGAAACTAGCCAAGGTCGCGTCCCATTGGCAGGCTGCCAAAAGAGTGACCGGCCAGGGCTGTGTAAGAGTGATTTTCCCCGCACGCAATGGCTGTGTGCGCAACCGACTGTATTATGTCCTTGCAAGTTGAAAACGTACGGGATGCCAAGCGGTGGACGAAAAAATCGCTTAGGAGCTTTGCATGGACCCTGTGGGCATGAGTGGTTAAATGGCTGCGCACCAGCAATGTTGGCAGGACTACGGGGTGCAAATTGCGATGTGCAGGTGCCATACCGGCTTCCATATTCATGTCCAACTTGCGGAGACCAATTGACAGCCGAAGAACGGCAGCAGATGTCATTGGCGGCGCAGCGGGCGCAAGACGCACAAACCGGCTACTGCGCGGATTACTGCTCCAAGGGCCAGCCGATGGGACATGGAGAAATTAGAGAATTCCAAAAAGGACACGAACAGTTGCATGTGCAGCATGCGCGGAAACCATTAGATGACCTAGGCAAGCGACATGCAAACCGATTCCTCAGCGATGCGTATCTCAAAGGCGTGGTGCGAGGACAGGTCGAATGTTGCAACCTGCGCGCCTACCATCGCGACGATACGGTCGTCTCAGCCGAACGCATTACAACAGCAACCTTCGAAAGCTTCCCTGGAGCTGCTTTTGCAGACTTTGTTGCAAAATATCACAACGGCGATGATGCGGCGTCGTCCATGCGACGCAGCACCGTGAAATGGACTCGAAGACAAGCGTCTGGTGTCCGACACCTAGGAACATTTGACATTGCAGAAGTCTATGGGCACCGGCCCAAGACAGCAGAGGTGTGGTGGCTGTCGCCGTATGAGTTCGTTGCAAATTGGGCAGTCACCATGGCTCGTGTACCTACGACGCAACGCGAATGGGAATTGGAAGAGCGTAGTAGCTGGGACGTTTCGTTGACGGCAGCAGGTCTCAAATTTATACAAAAGCAAACAGATCCCGACAAGAAGTTGCACCTGCAACCAGGGACTCATTATTGCCTGGCTGTGCAAACTACGCCGGGTCGAATATGTTTCGAAGATGTAACGGCAACAGCACAGCTCCGACACCGTTGTTATCTACTACGTCGGCGTCGCCCCTGTTGCCCGCACTTTGAAAATTCGCCCGTGCCCCTGCAGAAAGCGGGTCAAGAAGAGGTAAACGCTAGATTGACCATGACTTATTTCCGCGCGTGGACCCTCGATGCGAACAATGCTAGCGCCAATGTTCCGTTTGTAGGCCGTTTGAAAGCGCCAACGGAAACTTGGGTACAAGCTCTGCGCATGTGGTTGACGCATTTGCCATGCGAAGAAACAAAACGGTGCACCGGCAACTTCCTATCAGTCTACCGTGTCCGTCCCAGCGGTGCGGAGGAAGCGAACAGTGACGACAGTGGCATTGATGAACCGCTTCTAGTTACTCCCACTAGCCTGCCGACAGCTCTAAAAACGTCATTCCGGCAAACAGGCAAAAGGACTACTGCACATAAAGCAGAATCAGGTCCAAAAGTTTACGATAAAGTTTTGGCAAGCTACGAAGAAGCAGCGGCGCAAGCGGAAGCAACATGGGCAAAAACAACCAATAAGAAACTGACGAACACAGAGACGCAGAGCAACAATACGTTCCACGCATACGATCCAGCCGCAGTTCGTCGGGCTGTCAAAGCTTTAAACACGAAAAAAGCCGACAGAGCTGTAGTCCGAAAGATTCCCACGCCGGGCACGTGCGAAGCCGAGGCACGAGCAACATGTGAGAAAGTCGATGCCTTCCTACGCGATTTGCGCGGAACGAGCAAATGCAATCCGGAACAGCTAGCGTTCATCGAAACCATCTGCGCCCGGGTGCAACATGAAGCTGTGTCCGGACAAGAGCGCGGCGGCACGGCAGACACCAATACCGAAGCGTTGCGCTGGGCGCTTCATGGCGGCCCAGGCACAGGTAAGTCATACGTGCTGAACATAGCACGGCGCGATTTGTTCGAGGAGTGCCTTGGATGGACGCCAGGAAAGGAATTTCAAGTTGTCGCATTTCAAGCTGTCAATGCCGAGCCTTTGGACGGCGAAACTATGCATCAAGCATTGGGGTTGGCTTGGCACGGCAACGATCACAACGTCGACGCGCAGCGGATTCTTGATCTTGCACAACACGCCGTGCAGTGGCGCTGGCTGCTGATCGACGAAATCAGCATGGTGAGTGCCGAGATGTTAGCACGTCTCGAGGCTCGATGTCGCCAACTTGTTTTAGATGTCTCCGCAACAAAATATGGTAAGCAGAACCTCAACTGCGTTGCACCCTTTGGTGGGCTCAACGTCATTCTGTCTGGAGACTTGTGGCAGTTACCTCCGCCGCGTGGAACGTTTCTCGGCCAAATCCCATGGCAGCTTGTAACAGGCGTTTCATCTAA
This sequence comes from Cladocopium goreaui, assembly GCA_947184155.2. NCBI lineage: Eukaryota > Dinophyceae > Suessiales > Symbiodiniaceae > Cladocopium > Cladocopium goreaui. The sequence continues at coordinate 525,474 of CAMXCT020000014.1, forward strand.
GAAGCTGCCATTAAGTTTGCAAGGCCAACAGCTCGTATGGGCCTCCAGCGCACAGGGTGGCTTACAAGGAGTTACCGAATTGGTGCGCTGCGAACGAACCCAAGACGTGTGGCTCCAAGACCTGCAAGCAGAACTTCGCGTGGGGCACTTGTCCGAAGACAACCATGCATTCTTGCATGGTCGACCAACAAAGGTTCCAGGAAGTTGGTGCGCTAGGACTCAACGGCCTATGTGTCAAGAAAACATATGTTATCAGTTGTACAAAAACGCCTCCGCAGCGACAGCGATTCTCAGGTACGAATGTCCAATCTGTCACGCTGAACGGGATACCAAGCGTCTAGTTGCTGTGGACGCAGACGATCCTCGCTTCGTAGAAGGTTTCAGCATGGCGCGGGGGATTTTCCACACGAACGGGGTGAAGTGCCACGTGAATAAACTTCGCGCGGAACAATGGGCGCGGCAGCATGGGCAAATCATCTATTATGCAGTGGCTACGGATAAGGTATCATCGCGAGCTTTGCACGAGAAGCCCGACATCGCCCAAGACAAGCTCACATGGCTGCAACGCAGTGATGCTGATTGCGGGAATCGATACGGCGTCCTTCCGCTGTGCATTGGTATGCCTGTACAAGCGCGGGAACACCTCCACCGGAAGGATTTCAAGATCTTGAAAGGGTGTCATGGAACCATTTGCGGGTGGTCACGCATTGATACAGAAACAGTGGCGGCAGATGGCGCTGTAATTTGGAACAAACTCCCTGATTATATCTTTGTGCGTTTTGAAACACGAACACGTTGGACAATTCCAGGCATCGAGCAAGAGAACGTCTTCCCGGTCAGCATACAAAGTGCACAGTGGTTTCTAGACGCGGGCCGCACCAACCCACAATTGAAAGTCACCCGGTACCAATTTCCCATCGCGCCCGACTTCGCTGACACGTTCTACGGTGCGCAAGGAAGCACAATAGAGCCGGGCGTGATCGTTGACATGGTCGGTGCTGACCCAATAGCGGCGTACATTGGGATGACACGCTGCCGCACACGGCAGAAGATCTTGATCTACCGTCCGTTCCCGCTGGCGCCTTTTCAAGAGGGCCTGCCGCTCGGACGGCAACTTCTGCTTGACGTGTGGAAGCAAGAGCCGGTCGATTGGGACGCCTTGCGAAAAAAATATTTGGAGGAACGGCCTTGCCAAGAATGTGGGGAGATAAAACGCAAAGACGCATTCACCAAGGCACAGTGGAAACAGGAAACCTACCGCGTGTGCAAAGAATGCACAGCGCAGAAGCGCGAGGCCGGCACACCATATCGATGCGCACAGTGTGGCTTATGGCATGCGGCTACCCATTTTGGAAGCAAGCATCAAAACCCCCGGTGGAGTCTTTACAGAGTTTGCTTATCTTGTGATGCAACGAAACAATGTTTTTCTTGCACGAAGAAGCTCACAAAAGAATATTTCACGGTGCCAGCATGGAAAGCAAGCAAGCCAGAGAGGAGGGTATGCCTGCATTGTCGAAAACAAGGAAAATGGACATGTGCACGCTGCCACCAAAAATTACCTACGCAGCAATTCTCCCATTATAACAAACGACGCCCGGGCGGTGGACAAGATGGCAGGCAAACTTGCAATGCTTGCCGTGCTATTGTCGTGCAAGCGATTGTGCGTAAGCGAGCTGCGAAATCTACCATACAACGTCTGCAATCTGTCCGTGAGACGCTGCACCGTCGAAAAATTCTCCGCGAGACATGGGAAGCAATCGCAGAACATAGAAACAAACGCACCAGTGCCACGTCAGCAGTGGCCCGACTGGAGCCTCTTCGTAAGCGACTCCGTCGCCAGCAGGAAGCGATTACGCGACAACCAGGCGCGCGCCAGCAACCTCCTGGAAGAGATACCCCGTCGCAGGCTTTGTCAGTACCCGACCAGGAGTCTAAGCAGTACGTCTACACGTGCCCTTTTTGCAATGGTGTCGTCACTTCGTCGATAGCGTCTGGGAATATCGACCACCGTCACATTTGTGGGAAACAGTTCCGTGTCGAGAACGGAGTCCTGCGTCCAACAATGCGCTATGTCCACGCGTGCCCAACGTGCGGAACTTGTATCCAAACCACCAAAGAAGCTGGGAGAATTCGCAGCAAGCACAAAAACCCAAACGGCCGCACCTGCCCCCAAGCAGAGTGGCAAGTTAAATGAAATGTTTCAAGACAAGGCAACAAAAAGATGTCTACTTGTACATATTCGTGTTTCTTTTCCTTGTTGCTCTTGTTGTTGTTGTTGTTGTTGTTGCTGTTGCTGCTGCTGCTGCTGTTCTTCCTGCAGCATTCTTTTTGCAAAAAATTGGCTGCTGCTGCTACTGCTGCTATTTCTACTGCAGCTGCTGCTGCTGCTGCTGCTGCTGCTGTGCCACAAAGACACGGCCCTGCCGGACGGGGAAACACCATGGCCCTGAAGGACGAATAATGGAACTCAAAATTGGCATTTCCCGAGGCCGGAATGTCCCTTCTGAAATGCTGGTGCAGCTGACCCTTCAAAAAGGCGGCTTCCGGCAAGGAAACCCCATGCCACTGAAGGGCGACAGCGACTGCTGCTGCTGCTGTGCCCACAAAGACACGGCCCTGCCGGACGGGAAAACACCATGGCCCTCAAGGACGAATGGAGTCCAAAATATACGTTTCCCGAGGCCGGAACGTCCCTTCTGAAATCTCCTACAAAAAGCTTGCTATACGTTTCTCAATGTACGTTTCTCAATGCTATGCTGGCTACTGGCTCGCTGCCGTTGCTCTTACTGCTACTGATGCTGGTGGAACCCTAGACAAAAATTCTATTGGAGCTGCTGCTGCTGCTGCTGCTGCTAGTGCAGCTGACCCTTCAAAAAGGCAGCTTCCGGCAAGGAAACCCCATGCTAATGAGAGGCGACAGCGACTGCTGCTGCTGTGCCCACAAAGACACGGCCTTGCCAGACGGGGAAACACCATGGCCCTGAAGGACGAACGGAGTCCCAAACATGCGTTTCCCGAGGCCGGAACGTCCCTTCTGAAATCTCCTACAAAAAGCTTGCTATACGTTTCTCGAGGCTGGCTGCTGGCTCGCTGCTAGCTGCTGCACTGCTGCCGTTGCGCTTACTGCTGCTGCGTCTGCTTGTGTCTGCTGCTGCCTACTGATGCCTGCTGCTGCTTGCTGCTGCCTGCGGCTGCCTGCTGCCTGCTGCTGGTGCTGCTGCTGGTGGCTGCTGCTGCTGTGGTGCTGCTGTCGTGCTGCTGCAATCAAACAGCCTCCAAAGCAAGAAACAACTGCTGCTGCTGCTGCTGCTGTGCCCACAAAGACACGGCCCTGCCGGACGGGGAAACACCATGGCCCTGAAGGACGAACGGAGTCCAAAACATGCGTTTCCCAAGGCCGGAACGTCCCTTCTGAAATCTCCTAAAAAAAAAGCTTGTCTCCTAGAATGTCTCCTAGAATCCTACTCCTAGAATCCTAGAAAAAGCTTGCTATACGTTTCTCGATGCTGGCTACTGGCTCGCTGCTAGCTGCTGCACTGCTGCCGTTGCTCTTACTGCTACTGATTGCTCTTACTGCTACTGATGCTGCTGGAACCCTAGAAAAAAAATCTATTGGAGCTGCTGCTGTGCCCGCAAAGACACGGCCCTGCCGTGGCCCTGACGAAGGACGAACGGAGTCAAAAATATGCGTTTCCCGAGGCCGGAACGTCCCTTCTGAAATCTCCTACAAAAAGTTTGCTATACGTTTTACGTTTCTCATACGTTTCTACGTTTCTCAATGCTGGCTACTGGCTCGCTGCTAGCTGCTGCACTGCTGCCGTTGCTCTTACTGCTACTGATGCTGCTGGAACCCTAGAAAAAATTTCTATTACAGCTGCTGCTGCTGCTGGTGCAGCTGACCCTTCAAAAGGCGGTTTCCGGCAAGGAAACCCCATGCTACTGAGAGGCGACAGCGACTGCTGCTGCTGTGCCCACAAAGACACGGCTCTGCCGGACGAGGAAACACCATGGCCCTGAAGGACGAACGGAGTCCAAAATATACGTTTCCCGAGGCCAGAACGTCCCTTCTGAAATCTCCTACAAAAAGCTTGCTAAACGTTTCTCGATGCTGGCTACTGGCTCGCTGCTAGCTGCTGCACTGCTGCCGTTGCGCTTACTGGTACTGATTGCTCTTACTGCTACTGATGCTGCTGGAACCCTAGAAAAAAAAATCTATTGGAGCTGCTGCTGTGCCCACAAAGACACGGCCCTGCCGGACGGGGAAACACCATGGCCCTGAAGGACGAACGGAGCCTTGCCGGACGGGGAAACACCATGGCCCTGAAGGACGAACGGAGTCCAAAATATGCGTTTCCCGAGGCCGGAACGTCCCTTCTGAAATCTCCTACAAAAAGCTTGCTATACGTTTACGTTTTACGTTTCTCATACGTTTCTCAATGCTGGCTACTGGCTCGCTGCTAGCTGCTGCACTGCTGCCGTTGCTCTTACTGCTACTGATGCTGCTGGAACCCTAGAAAAAAATCTATTACAGCTGCTGCTGCTGCTGCTGCTGCTGGTGCAGCTGACCCTTCAAAAGGCGGTTTCCGGCAAGGAAACCCCATGCTACTGAGTCGCTGCTGCTGTGCCCACAAAGGCACAGCCCTGCCGGACGGGGAAACACCATGGCCCTGAAGGACGAACGGAGTCCAAAATATGCGTTTCCCGAGGCCGGAACGTCCCTTCTGAAATCTCCTACAAATAGCAAGCTTATAGGTTTCTCGAGGCTGGCTGCTGGCTCGCTGCTAGCTGCTGCACTGCTGCCGTTGCGCTTACTGCTGCTGCGTCTGCTTGTGTCTGCTGCTGCCCCTACTGATGCCTGCTGCTGCCTGCTGCTGCCTGCTGCTGCCTGCGGCTGCCTGCTGCCTGCTGCTGGTGCTGCTGCTGGTGGCTGCTGCTGCTGTGGTGCTGCTGTCGTGCTGCTGCAATCAAACAGCTTCCAAAGCAAGAAACAACTGCTGCTGCTGCTGCTGCTGCTGCTGTGCCCACAAAGACACGGCCCTGCCGGACGGGGAAACACCATGGCCCTGAAGGACGAACGGAGTCCAAAATATGCGTTTCCCGAGGCCGGAACGTCCCTTCTGAAATCTCCTAAAAAAAGCTTGTCTCCTAGAATGTCTCCTAGAATCCTAGAAAAAGCTTGCTATACGTTTCTCGATGCTGGCTACTGGCTCGCTGCTAGCTGCTGCACTGCTGCCGTTGCGCTTACTGGTACTGATTCCTCTTACTGCTACTGATGCTGCTGGAACCCTAGAAAAAAAATCTATTGGAGCTGCTGCTGTGCCCACAAAGACACGGCCCTGCCGGACGGGGAAACACCATGGCCCTGAAGGACGAACGGAGTCCAAAATATGCGTTTCCCGAGGCCGGAACGTCCCTTCTGAAATCTCCTAAAAAAAGCTTGTCTCCTACGCCTAGAATCCTATCCTAGAAAAAGCTTGCTATACGTTTCTCGATGCTGGCTGCTGGCTCGCTGCTAGCTGCTGCACTGCTGCCGTTGCTCTTACTGCTACTGATGCTGCTGGAACCCTAGAAAAAAAATCTATTGGAGCTGCTGCTGTGCCCGCAAAGACACGGCCCTGCCGGACGGGGAAACACCATGGCCCTGAAGGACGAACGGAGTCCAAAATATGCGTTTCCCGAGGCCGGAACGTCCCTTCTGAAATCTCCTACAAAAAGCTTGCTATATACGTTTCTCGTACGTTTCTCAATGCTGGCTACTGGCTCGCTGCTAGCTGCTGCACTGCTGCCGTTGCTCTTACTGCTACTGATGCTGCTGGAACCCTAGAAAAAAAAATTATTACAGCTGCTGCTGCTGCTGCTGCTGCTGCTGGTGCAGCTGACCCTTCAAAAGGCGGTTTCCGGCAAGGAAACTCCATGCTACTGAGAGGCGACAGCGACTGCTGCTGCTGTGCCCACAAAGGCACAGCCCTGCCGGACGGGGAAACACCATGGCCCTGAAGGACGAACGGAGTCCAAAATATGCGTTTCCCGAGGCCGGAACGTCCCTTCTGAAATCTCCTACAAATAGCAAGCTGCTGGCTTGCTGCTAGCTGCTGCACTGCTGCCGTTGCTCTTACTGCTACTGATGCTGCTGGAACCCTAGAGAAAAATTCTATTAGAGCTGCTGCTGCTGCTGCTGCTGCTGCTGCTGCTGGTGCAGCTGACCCTTCAAAAAGACGGTTTCCGGCAAGGAAACCCCATGCTACTGAGAGGCGACAGCGACTGCTGCTGCTGTGCCCACAAAGACACAGCCCTGCCGGACGGGGAAACACCATGGCCCTGAAGGACGAACGGAGTCCAAAATATGCGTTTCCCGAGGCCGGAACGTCCCTTCTGAAATCTCGTACAAAAAGCTTGCTATACGTTTCTCGAGGCTGGCTGCTAGCTCGCTGCTAGCTGCTGCACTGCTGCCGTTGCGCTTACTGCTGCTGCGTCTGCTTATGTCTGCTGCTGCCTACTGATGCCTGCTGCTGCCTGCTGCTGCCTGCTGCCTGGTGCTGCTGCTGGTGGCTGCTGCTGCTGTGGTGCTGCTGTCGTGCTGCTGCAATCAAAGTGCTTCCAAAGCAAGAAACAACTGCTGCTGCTGCTGCTGCTGCTGCTGCTGCTGCCGCTGCCCTTTTGCGTGCTCTTGCCCATGTTCTTGACAGCCATTGGTGCCATATAAATGAGAAAACTGCCAAACGTGACATCTGAAACCCTATAGAAATATATACAAGATATATAGAAGTGCCTAACGTGTCGTCTGGCATCTTAGAAAAACACAATTTTTCGACAGATTCTGTTGCTGGCGGCTGCTAGCAGTAAAACAGTTTCGAAAAAATCACCTCCCGGGGGGAAAACACCAGGGCTCTGAAGGACGAGCGAGTGCCAGAACCACGCCAAAAAAGTGCCTAACGTGTCGTCTGAAATCCTAGAAAAATCTAGATTTTTAGTAGGCTGCTGGCTACTGGCTGCTGGCTGCTACTGGCGCAGGCTGCTGCTGCTGTCGTGCTGCTGCAATCAAACTGCTTCCAAAGCAAGAAACAACTGCTGCTGCTGCTGCTGCTGCCCTTTTGCGTGCTCTTGCCCATGTTCTTGACACCCATTGGTACCATACAAATGAAAAAACTGCCAACTGCTGCTGCTGCTGCTGCTGCTGCTGCTGCTGCTGCTGCTGCCCTTTTGCGTGCTCTTGCCCATGTTCTTGACACCCATGGCTGCTACTGGCGCAGGCTGCTAGCTACTGGCTATGTACACCTTTTGCGTGCTCTTGCCCACGTTCTTGACACCCATTAGTGCCATCCTAAGTGGTACTGGTCCGAAACCAGGGTCAAAAGTATTATTCCCTGGCGCGCTCCCCCTTGCGTCTGCCGGGGTCGGTGGATATATATATGCATAACATTTATTCCAATCATTGATTGCCCACCCTCTTCTTTCTTGGAACGGCCATCCCACAAACCCTGCAACCTCGCCTGTGGCAGTCCCACATCTGCGGCTTTGAGGTCTTGGTCCCCAAGGATATCATCAAGAAGCGGCCGGACAACAGCATTGTGTCCATTGGTCGAGGTCGGTGAGTCTTTGCCGGGTTGTACCACCAGGTATGAATGGGATGACCTGTATATGTAATATGTACATACATGTACATATATATATATACACACACACACACATGTATACGTACACACACACACATATATACATATATATACATACACATACTTTACATCTGTATACTTAGGAAACTGGGAGGGGCATATGATCACCATTGCGGATCAACTACGATCCGGATCCTCCAAGGTGGAGCTGGAACATCTCCAATTTACGAAACACCCACAGATATGCTGTTTCTCAGTTCAAAGTGTTCAAAACATCATGTTTTGGTCATGACATCCGCAACATCCCCAGGTTTCCGGGTGAAAAAACCATGCCGAAACGGCCCATTGCTTTTGAGTTTATAGACAGGCGGAGGCACGGTCAAGGTGCGCGGTGGTGTGCTGATGGCGACGAATGTGGCAGAGGTGCCTGAGGGATGGTAGATTTACAGGCTTTACCACAGATATTTAGACATGTTGGTGCTGTTAAAAATGGTAGAGTTGGCAAAACCCCCATGATTTTCCTTGTGTTTAAGGGAATTTGGTCCACATAAACTTATGGAGGTAGACCACCCCACGTGTCAACACGTGAGGATGGGTTCTGCGGTATTTCGATTTTTTTGAAGTCATTTTTTGATCGTCGTTGCCAGATATGAACATACAGTGTTTACAACATCGACCAGCTTCTTTGGCAAAGAGACAATGCCTTCCAGACGTAAAATCACTGCTCTGGTGCGCAAAAAACGGCTTATTTCCCCATCTACATTTGGAGGCTTCCTAAGTCATGGGGATACCCCATGGATACTCCCAAAGAATCCAAGCCATTAGACCATAACTGGCTGGTGGTTTGGACCATTTTTTATTTTCAATAGTTGGGATCATGATCCAATCTGACTTTTTCAGATTTTTCAGAGGGGTAGGTCAACCACCAATTAGAATAGTATTGACACCCCATGGTGACTTGGGGCTTCCGATTTGTGGCCAGTTGCAGCTCACCCGCGGTGCCGTATCGGCCTGCTGCATCACAGAGCCCGTGCACGTGGAGGGTGGTGCTTCGGTGGTGCTGGCACCTGGGTGCAATGGGGATGGGAAGACGATAGAGTTTTCTTGATTTAATATGTCTATATGTAATCGTTTACTATGGTTTACTATGGTTTAATGTGGTTTAATATGCTTTTATATGATTTTTCAAGTGATTTGATATGGTTTGCCCAATGTTGAGGTCATTCTCAGTTGGAGAAGGCGTGCTATTCTGAGGCAAATATTTGGTGAATAGAGTAGTATACCATACACTATTTATTCTTAGGGCATCGAAGGATGGAGGTGCACTGATTCGGAAGTGGGGCTGGGTCAGAAATTCTGTTTTTTTTCACTCAGACGTTGGTTGAAACCAGACAAGACTCGTTCTTTTGCTGAGCAACCCAATCGGTTGAACATCTACCTTGTTAAGATGCTTCAATCATGTTCAACCTAGAAAACTGATGAAAAATAGTGGACGATCAAGCATGTAAGCAGTTGAGAATAGGATGCGACGAACAATATGGCCGAATCAGCGTCATAACGGATACCAATGGTATGTATGAGGCATTCGATCTCTCGAGATTTTTCTTACACAGGTTTCAAGCGTCAAGCAGTTGCAAGCCACACCTTTAACTGGACCACTGTCGGTGAGAGTCCAAGCATCTGGAGAGTAAGCCCAACATCAGTGGCACAACAGATTCCCCCATATTTCGTCGTGCACGCTGACAAGCAGTGCACGAATGGGTCATGTTCCAAGAATCCACTGAGCAGATTTTTGCAAATCAGGGTTCATCATTGTTGACAGAATGAAATATTACACACCCTCCAATTTTTTGGGCAGTCTTTATCAATTCAATAATTCAGCCGGTGATGTTGTGCGCGCGGCCGGTTTGACAAGACCTAGATTCCTAGATCAGCTGTTTGTCAAAAGTCCAGGAAAAATCAAGAAACACCAACTGGTTGGTGGTTTCAAACATTTTTTATTTTCCATAATATATGGGATGTCATCCTTCCCATTGACTTTCGTATTTTTCAGAGGGGTAGGTCAACCACCAACCAGTTTTCCATTGAAAGAAATGGAGATTTTGTATACCCAGTGGTAGTTTTTTCAAAAACCATGTGGATCCATTTGGGATATTGTCATATATATATATATATTGTCATATATATATATTGTCATATATATATATATATATTGTCATATATATATATATTGTCTATATATATATATATTTTGTATATATATATTGTCCATATATATACATATATATATAATACATAATATATATATATATGGATCTATATTCCAATCTCAAGCTTTGGAAGTTTCACCGAGGTTTTTTTTTGTCAGTGATCCCACTGAGCCCCAGGAACTTCAGCGTGGTGACCGGTGGGGCCTGCGGAAGAGTCTCCAAGACGCGAGCTTTCTGCGGATGCCCATCTTGTGCCGCAGCGTTTGGGGATGGGTTTACTCTGGTTAGAACGGTCACAGTTTGCGAAGTGGATCGGTAAATCATGGTGAATCAACTGTTTTGGTGATATCGAACGAAATGGCCATGTTCATCCATTTTCCATGGCTATGTTAGCTTCGTTTTGCAGGGCACAAACCAAAAACTAGGTGACTCACGTCCCCACCGGGGGCATGCGGAACGTCGCTGGAAGAGACGGAGATGTTAGGATCACATCATCTCATCTTGCTGTATGAAGGCCTTGAGAGAGATTTGGACATGCAAGCTGCGGCTGGTGGTTTGGAACATGTTTTATTTTCCATAATATATGGGATGTCATCCTTCCCATTGACTTTCATATTTTCTCAGAGGGGTTCAAACCACCAACCAGCCGCTGGGTCTGATGAATTGAATTTAAGGTCCGACACCAGTGGTGCCAAACTGCCAAACTTGGCTGAGCTCCGCGTTCGCGTTCCAGGTACACTTGCACAATGCCACGGAACGAAAGCACAGGTCGCGCCTGGGGATGCCATGGTTACCCCTGAGGTTGATGTTGTCTGGCCTCGGGTTGTAATTACTGCGAAAAACGGGCCCACAACGGGATAGCCGGTTAGCCGGATTAGCGGATAGCCATAAAGTAGCCACATATCAAAATGATTGTCAGCCATGAGGTTTTGATGGGATGCCCGGTTTTTTTAGACACAGCCATGTCGATGTGACCTTTTTATTTCGTGAGGCAAAGTTCAGAAGGCCTTGGTTCAGGACTGGGTGGTTTTCGTGCCTGGGGATGGATAAATGACTTTTGGAATTCGAACATTCAAAGGCACGACACGATTCTATCCTGTTATGTTCCGTGCTTCAAAAAATCCATACCAAAAAAAAACCCAACTAATTTCATATGGCACACTACTAATGTGCAAGCCATTCCAAACTGCTTCCTTTCAGCATTAGTCACCTTCAACAGGAGCTTATCTCCAGTTACTGGTCAGTCAAGTAGATATCACCATCATTGCACATGGATTCAGATTTTCGGACCCGCAGCAACCTTAGGGATTTAAAAAAGTTGTTCTTTGGTCGAGTTTGCTGATTTAGATTTTCCTTGTCATCATGGGTGTCGAGCTGGCCTGGATGCCTAGCTTTGAGCGTCAAACTTGTGAAGATCACCTGGCAGAAATCACATCCAGTGTAGGGCAAAGCTGATTGACAGAGTGTTGTATATTTGTGAGTTCATGGAGAGGGTGGAAGATTGGGGAGAGGGGAAAGATAGGAGCGTTTGAACATCTTTATTGCCTTGCAAACATGATGATGCAATGATGTTCCCGGCACACTGCCCATTAGGAATCAGTCTCAACCGAGGTCTCCTTTGATGAAAACTCAGAGTCGGAGGCCGGAAATTCCTGCAGCAGATGGGTGAAACATTTGGGCGTACGGCGAGTGAAGTCTGTGACTGAAGCCAACTTTTTGGCGCTCGTACCTACTGAACCAAATAATTACCAACTTTTTTGTGCTGCAAAATTAAATCAAAGAAACATGTTTGCCCCGAGTCACATTGCTGGCTTCTCAAGCACAAAAGCGACGCGGCAAAAGATACAATCCAAGGGATAGCGCAAAGCTAAATTGAACTTGCGACTGCAAATCAGCCGCTATCTCCGTTTGCTGTTGATTCAGGTGAAATCGCTTGGGACGTTCTTCAGGTTCACAAAGTAGTCATGTATTGGGTATATAATCAACATCCTACATTCTTGAACCTCACCATAGGTTTTGGTCTTGGATTGTGATGATAGTGAGTTCGTTGGGCTAATCTGCTTATCTTGTTTTTTTTTTTAAAATTCTTGGCATACATGGACATCTTCATCTTGCAATGAACATCACAAGCACAGGTTGAACAAAAACAGAAAGTGGGTATCTAGGTATATACATATACAATGATGTTATTCACAACCAATCATACATCACACACACACATATATATAAGGTCTACATATATATAAATATATGATTAAACATGTACATACATATATATATATATATAAACAGGCATCACACTACGTCACATTACATGTCATTACCTTATGTTACGTTGCATACACACACACACGCAGGCATACACATACACATGGACACACACACACACATGTGACATGTGTATACATTCTACACTAAAAACATATGTACAATTAGGAACCAATACAATATACATTGACATACAAGATACAAATTATTGACATAATATACAGTATTTATAATATATATATATATACACACTTATCTGCACGGACAGAAATGCAATATACGTAGAAAAACATTTACATTTACATATACATATCATTTTAAATACCTGTGCAGATACACATGCCTACACGTTTGCAAACAATTCTTCATTCATTCATTCGTTCGTTCGTTCGTTCGTTCGTTCATGCGTTCGTGCCTTCGTGCGTTCGTGCCGTCGTTCGTTCGTTCGTCCGTACGTTCGTTCGTTCGTTCGTGCATTCATTCATTCATTCATTCATTCATTCATTCACTCACTCACTCATTCATTCATTCATTCATTCATTCTTTCATTCATTCATTCACTCATTCATCCATCTATGGATACATCCATTCATGCATTCATGCACCCATGGATACATCCATTCATGCATCCATGCATCCGTGCGTCCATGCATCCATGCATATTTCCATACATGCATCCATGCATCCCTGCATCCGTGCATCCGTCCATGCATCAATGCATCCATGCATCCATGCATCCTTGCATCCGTCCATCCATCCATCCATCCATCCATCCATCCATTCGTCTATCCGTCCATCCATCCATCCATCCATCCATCCGTACATACTGTATGACTGACAGAGTGTTGTATAGCGGGCGGAAGATTGGGGAGAGGGGAAAGATTGGTGATACACGTCCCAGCGTTTGAGCATCTTTATTGCCTTGCAAGCATGGTGATGCAATGATGTTCCTGGCACACTGCCAAATAGGAATCAGTCTCAACCGACGTCTCCTTGGATGAAAATTCAAAACCAGAGGCCGGAAATTCCTGCGGCAGACGGGTGAAACCATGGCGTCCTACATGTGGCCATAGTTGTGGGATGACACCCGCACTTGCATTAGGAGAAAGAAATCCTTTGTGGTATGGGTTCCGAAAGAAAGATCATGATTTGAAACTTCTTTTCGATAAAGGGAGTGAAACCTGTCCCATTCTAACTCAAACATCCCTAGAACATCTCCAGGAAAAGAGCAAGCTGGAAAAGAAAGTCCAGGAGTGTCCGAAGCGATCGGCTGGACTTCACACGGTAAAAAGTGTTGAGGATAAAAAACAACTTTCCTTGTGCGGACACTATAGACTAGACTGATTTAGAGGCGTTGGCGCCTGACTTGGTATAGCTGTCACCTTACGTTTCGCAAAAGAACAGCCCCGGAATTGTGTTTGAAAGAGATTCTTCATTTTGTTTTTTTTCTATTGCCCTCCAAGCATCAAAAAGGGTTATGGTTGGTTCGGTTTCGGTCGATCGCGTGAGGACCTCATGTGGACTGTCAATGTGCTGCGCGCCCGCAGTTTCTGGGCAGGATTTTATGTTGAGATCTTTGGGAGATTGCTATGACAGGATGCCCCAGCATGGGATGGTCAGTGCGATCGATCTCTTGATTCGTGCCTGTCATGGAACCATTCATTCATGGCAATGTGTCGCTTAGGCAAGCAAGACCAAAAACGCAAACAAATTTTGAAGAAGAACGAAATCCTCGAGAAGAAGTTTTGGAGCTTTGAAGGTTACAAAAAACGCCAGACGCTGCAGGCGCCTGGGCGGAGCTGATGCTATGAGTTTTCATCACTGAATCATGATGTTGAAAATCAGCCACTGATGTTCAAACAACCGGTTTGAAACATTTGTCTATTTTCCAACCTAGGGTCACGAAAGCACAGTGGCATGTGGTTTGGATTTGGATTCTTTGGCTCAAGTCTGATTCTTGCTCCGAAATCACAGTGTGCACTTTTTGTAGTTCGGCTAATTGGGCTGCTGTTCAGTGCTGTTCAATGCTGTTCAATGGTTCTTGTTGAAGGTGCTTTGAAACCCGATTCATGAGAATCCCCCAATTGTGTAGCTGAAGCTGACAAGGTCCACAGACATCTTGATATATCTCAGCTAGACCCCAGCGTGTCCGATAGGAAAAGGCTCTGGCTGATCTGCGGGAGGAGGCGGAGGCTGGACGCATTAAGCCGTTGGGTTCTCCAAATTTCCGGGCATTCTTTCCATGCAGAAATGGTGTTTCCAGGTTCTGTGGATTGATCTGAGCACCCCCAAAACTCTCAAATTGGGGTGCCGGAATTTGACCCCTCATCATAAGACTACCTAGTTGGGTCATTTTGTGACCAGCACTGGTGATCACCAGTGGTGGAGGAGCTCCGTCAAAAGCATCAGTGCGACCAAGAGCTGCTGAAAGAGATGGATGAGGTGTTGGAGTTTTGGGAGTTGTAAGCTAGTTGCAACTTGAAGGATCGGACTGGGGCTTTATTTTCTTGTTCAAACTGGGTGTGCCCCAAATCAACGATTTATCACCAACAGAAGGTTGGTGAGAAAGCTTCCGAGTTACGGCCGATGGTCATGGTTAGCATTCACACCATCATGTCAACCACGTCATCATGTCAACCCCATCATCAAGTAGTTGGGATAGGTAATCAAAATACTTGGCATGGGTTGTGTTTTTGGTGCATAGTTTGTTTACAATCACATTGGGCCGTTTTTGAATCCCAATTTCTTCAAAACTAGCATGTCTTTCATGATACCTACATGCTGCAACACACACATACACACGCGATGTCATTGGATTTATCATGTAATTCAGGCATCTGTATTTCATGTTCTACACGTATACGTCCAAATTCCAGATATATTTGTAAGTTTGACATTGACATTTTGATTCGTTTTTTGTACTGACAGTACATGTATACGTACAACAAAATGGTTGCAATAAATACGCTCTGTGTAAATTATGATGCGGAACAAATGCAACAACATTTTATACTGTATGCAATGCATATTTGTTCATTCTATATTGCATATTGTGACAATAATGTGTATATAATATACACAATATTCATGACTGTTGGAATCGAGTTGCAATTTGATGTCAATGAGACCAGTGGATGAAACATTATGTCACAACCGAAGTCACGATGGTTGGGAACCTTTTTTGGGGCTGCTTGAAAGATCTTAGAAGTGCCCTTCTTCCCTGATAAGTAGGGTTGCCGTAATGCAGTCCCCCTAAAAAATTGGATCACTATACTGATTGGCCCTGGAAACTGGGGTCACGAGCTGAGCAAATGAGGAACTGGCAAGGAACTGACCCCGTAGCAAGATGACCGCACAGAAAAGTTTCCATAGTGGAACCAATCTGCAATGCAGTTTGTTGATTTGGTTTTCTCTAAAAATGGCAGGATGCCCAAAGTTACAATTTCGGGGAAAGCTATGATTATATAAAATTGATTAACCATGGGACGGAATAGGTTTCCACATCTTCAGATAACCCCATTTCAGGCTGAGTTTGCCGGTGCAGCGTATGCAGGCGCTGGCTTTCCGCCTCAAGGAAGTGGACCAGCTGAACCTGTCAGCTCAAATGATGTCGAACCATATCAAGCAGCTTGAGGCGGCAGAGATGTTCTTGAGTTGTGGCCGATCCTAACAATAGATCTGTTCCTCCTTGAAAAGTGAGGATCCAGCATAGTCACGCTGGCAATGATTGCAGTCAATGATTTTTGAACATTTTTGAATCTTGATTTCCGGCGGTTTTAGTTCCATTGCAACAGACCTGATGTAGTTTCAAATCATGTGCTTATAGAGATACACGGGCTGCTGTCCTACCAGGAAGAGTTTTCACCCACACAACCGGTTTCTCGCAGAACATGTTTTTTTCTTTGTCAAAGAGTTCGCAGAATGTCACAGATAGATGTTTTCCTGTTGTGTCCGTCTCAATGTAGCCGATTTAATTTCAAGCCTCGTTTCCACACTGCGTGAAACAGAACCGCTGTCGGAGAAAGAGATATCGGGTTCATCTGTAATCCCGTTTTCGGTTTGATTTATCCTATTATTGATGAGCGGTGTGTCCTAGACTTGATTGAGCGGTTGAAGATCAATGAGTGCATTGTCCAGCAGGGCGGATTGGTGGCAACCAACTTGGTGGAGATGGAAGAAGCGGAGGAGGGTGTGGTCAAACTGTGAACTCTTGCAGTTGTCAAGTCTCAGTTGTGATAAAAAAAGGATTTATGTAGAGCTGCCCAGTGGGGATCTTGGAGTGCTTCATTCCACATTGTCAAGTTGGGTGAGGACACAGTTTTAAGACATGCTGATTCATGGTGAGATAGATGCCTTTGATTCCAAATCATTTGTTTCTACTTTCTGTGTCGCTTTTTGGTGGCAGTTTTCCAACGCTGTCATGCTTATCTCTAAATTTGTCAACAGGATTTAGGTATAGGCCCACTTGGCGGCCGGAAATCAAGGCCCAACCATATAATATACTGTATTTGGTCTATTGATGTGCTCATTTTTTGGCCTTCACGGGACCAAGCTGAACCGATGGAACCGTGACGCGACCTCAGCAGCATGGCCGTTGCAGCAGGAGCCCCGTGGAAGCCAAAGGCGAGCGCACTCCCTGCCTCCGCGCCCAGAGGCGTATGATCGAGAAGAGGCCAGGGTCTGTCTACCTGAAATGGATCAAGGAAATAATCTCTTCTTCGAGTCTTTGTTTGTGTTTGAATAGAAGTTTTTTAGTCACCTCTAATCACCAGACAGTTCCAGTGAGGTCCTTTGAGATCCTTGCCAGGCGGCAGAGAGAAGGGCCCGGGTCAAGGCCATGGTTCAGGCAACTGGTTCGACCCTGTTCGACGTGGGCCCTGAACAACGTTAAATGCCGAAAGGCAAATGATTGCCAAGTTTCCATGCTGAGCATTTGGTTCGGGTGGTTACGTTGCGCACTCGTGTTATGTATTATCTAATGTACATAGTTAGTTGTAATTGAATTTATAACCACAATATATATATATAATGTAAATAGTTGCACGAATGCACGATGTTGCATGAGTCGGAAAATAAGGGACACTCCGTGAAAAACTGCTTCAGAGCCCATGGAAAGCCGTGGGATCATCGCTCGCGATGCTCGCGCAGTATCCAGTGGAGCCGCAGCCTCGAGAGGAGGATGTCCTGGGCTGAGGGCTGCAATGGCTGTTTTTTTCATATGGTTTCTGATTCGGGATGAAAAAATCTCACACAAAATCTGATCTTAGCATATTTTGGATATTTTGGCATAATTTGGACATTTAGTTTCTGTGGCTACTTCCGGATGGATTTCCTTGTTTCATGTCATGAGTCGCAGATCAAACATATCGATTTCAGGAAGAATATGAACAATGGGCGAATTGCCAAATCATGCGCCTCCGCGAGGGAGCTCCTCGGCAAAGTCTGGCGGCAGTGACAGACCATCAAATTGCTGTTCTGAGAGGGTTGCTCAAAAGCTTTATGTGCATTTGTTTTCAACATTTTATATCATTTTATCATCTCGTGTTTCTTCAACATGACCCCTAGGACCCAGTGTTCGCACAAAGATGCGACAGCCCGCAAGCTTCAGAAGCATACCTTGGATTCGTTGGATTCGGATGTTTCTGGAACACCTCCCGACAGATTCAATGATTGTTGGTGCCAGTCGCATTGTTTCAATCGTTGACCCCATTCGTTGCTATCTCCCTATCCGACCGGACCGGTGGAGGCTATCAACATAAATCGTGTGGTGAGGGACCTCCGAGAAGGACCTGTCCGATTTTCGAATGGTGATGCCACTTGAAGCCACTGGATGAAGGCTGAGATACCATCTAAAAGATCAACAAAATAGTAGGATGATCTTTCAAGAGACTCTAGACATTTAGGTTTGGAGAGGTTGGGAGATATGGCCTCACAGTAGTTGGTGACTCATGCACTACTCGTGCTGTGGCAGGATCTGCGGAGGCTGTGCGCCTACGCTTGCACGGCATCGCAGGCAACTAGTCCTGTGAGTTGCGAATTCAGGCCAGCAGGCAGGAGGTGTGCATAGTTTCACCCGCAACGGGGCTCCTTTGTGAGCCCGGGTCACCTGACTCTGAGACGCAGCTGGAGCCAGTCGCAGAGAATGGCCAAGTGCCTGGGCCAGTGCGCGGTGGCTCGGTGGAAGAGTTAGCTGATGACCCGCAAGTAGAGCTTGGCCGCCCCAGTTTGCAACCTGGAGAATTTATACTGTAGCAAGCAAGTAATTACAAGTCGATACAATTTATATAAATTTATGTTCGCGCGTATGTTGACTTGTAATCTGGGAGCAGGAAAGCTTGAAAGTTGCGGACCTGCGCCGGCATCTGCAGTGAGACTACTTGCAGTCCCGGAGGGACTCCAGACCAAATGGGTATAGGTCTCAAATGACAAAGTTGGTCGCACATTTTGGGAACAAATTCGCTATCCATTTTGGTAGACCTATACCCAGATTTGTCGACGATCCAGGTCAGACGTGGCCAGCAAACATTGTTTCGTGGCGAAAGAAAGATGAAGTCGATAACACATAACCTCAGTCTATAACCAGGAACATCACTGTTCTCAACCATACTTTACTAAATATCATGACATATCATTAAATATTGTTAAGATTCATTGTGATCAAATATCATTAAGTTGATTCAGATTCATCAGCTCTGATAAGCATTTGGGTCTGGATTCCAGCTGGATGGTTGGCCGATGGCATGGGATGACGAGGGATGGAACATTACATGAAACCATATATGATATATCATATGTGCACATAATTTACAATATATATATATATAATATATACATATGTATATATATATAATATAGATATATGACTCCATAAATTTAAGTCATGGAAAAAATAAACAGGGCGTGGGAAATGATATGAAAAAAACATTCTCCGTGATGCACCAGGGTTTCACCTTCCTATTTTTTGGGACCTGCCGTGTGAGCACCTCGGACCCATCACATCTTCGCAGCCCCACTGACTATTTCTACGGTATCTTGGCCACTGAAAACAACTTAAATTGATTCGAATCACAGTTTGGTTGCTGATATTTCACGAAATAATAGTATCAAAATGTATCAAAGCTATGTTTCATCTGAAGAAATCTCCCTGTTTTTCGTGTCAACCCTTTTTAAACCATTTCTGTTGATTCAACCCGCTATTTTTGCTGCTTATGATTTTGTCAGTCATTAACTTATTTAGTATGTGTTTTCATTTAATTATCTATCATTATGTTATTGTTATTGTTGTACTTGTAGTCTAGTTTTTTAGTTTAAATATTCACTGTATACTGTAATACATATATATATATATATGCCCACAAAGAGTTATAAATAGATTAAACATCTGGCTTTCGGGCCAACTTGGCCGCAGGAGCTTCGGAAGAAGGAGGCCCAGCTGGAAGCACAACTGAGGTCGGAGCAGCGTGGCAGGGAACAGAGCCAGGCGCTGCGCAGCTGCCAGGTCCCCAATCGATGGCTATATAATGAGAATCGTAAAAATATATTATGAGAGAGATATATATATATATATTATGTATATATGATAAAATATCTTATACTGTATATATATATATATGTATACATAGCCAAGAATCTTCGGAAACATGATGGTTGGGAAACATGTTCCGGTATCTTTTCGTTTCTAGTGATGGTTTAACATAATATCCCCCAGTCATGGTTGGTAAATGGGGCCTGGGTGAACTGCCATGTTTGATGACGGGTAAAATACGGGTAATTTTTGCCTCCAGGTGGCTTGGTATTGGCGCATGATCAAGCCTCTTGGCAGGGAGAATCTCCAACACACAGCGGTGCAGTTTTGAGCGATGCTGCACCGGCACTGGGTGTTTTGTTTGGGACATCCATGAACTTCCCAGGCCAAGTATATGGGGTTACACTCTATATATATATATACATATATATCTCTCAGATTCTCACAATCTATGACCTGGGAAATCCGTCCTTAGCCACTTTAGAGGCCAAAAAATGTTGGTCCACCAGAGGCCAGTGCTGCTGTTGATCCTGGGATTGCAACCCAGGAGCGCTTGGAACTTGGTACAGGCCCGTTTTGGGCACCCGTTTAACGTTTTGATCTTCTGAGAGTTGTGACAAGAATTTGGGTTTGTCTGAAAATAGGGTATATTCCCAATGAAATAGCCATTTAATAGGGATAATGATCAGCAAAACCATTGGGTGTAGGGGTACCACTATTTTCAGACACACCCATTTGTTGCAAGATGATGACGCCTGAAACATACTGAAAGCCATGGAAAAACAAAAATCATCGAGTCTCAGAGTCTGAAAAGCAGGGCGGCCACCAGTCTTGCGTCTTGCCTCGCTTTGCTAGAAATTGTACTGTAAAGACTGTAAATCCCAAATTGCAAGTAAACAATTCCGAATAAAAAAACGACAACACTTTTTGCAAGTCAGTAAATTCCATAGATCGCGAATAGATTTTTGATGATTTTTGGTACCTCTCAGGTGATTCCCAGCAAGTTGGTCTGAAGCACCCTCTTGCTTTATGATTAGTTCTGGGGTTCATAATACATTGGGTTAATCTTTATGGTTCCATGCTGACTATAGACCACTTCAAAAAATGATCCATGTCTGCAGATTATCAAAATCCATTATGGGAATTTCTATTAACCACTCAGTAAAATGGAATGATTATTGACCAATGTTTGGGCTTTCAGCACTGCTCAGCAAAGGTTTCTCAGCCGTGCCAGGCGCTTCTCAGCTCCTCCAAGCTCTGGTGGATCCTTTTGGCATTGCTGGGTGTGGGCAAAGAAAGTGTCGGGGGACCCCAGTGGAGCTGAGGAATGCTGGTGTCCCTCACTACCCATGGCCCGCTTGTTGACAATCCAATATCTTTGCCTCCTGATACTCTCCACTGCACTTTGAGTCCCCATTCTTTTTGGTGTTGCAAGATTTTTTGGGTCACATGCCCACGTTTGTCGCGGTTCCCTCTTTTCAAACGTGGGTTTAGATCACCAATGTTTGTTGATCAAAATCACGTTTCTGCTGGTCCAATCTCCATTTCTTGTTGCTGTCGGTCCCCTGGTTGCCGGAATCATCCACCCTCACGGTGAGATTCAACTTCAACATGATTCAAGCAAAAAACCATGTGATTCAATCAGTGAAACTGGGCAATACATGGATCAAGAGGGGCCGACCCTCCCCTTACAGCACCTTGCATTCCTTATGTTGATTAAACCAATTGATTCCTGGTTAAATAGCTTGTAAGTCACAATCCACTTTTTATCCCGTTCAGTTCCCATCATATCCCTACTTTTGATGGTCAAAATTCTATTTTTCTTGGCAAAAACTCACCATTAACGGAAGGTGCTGCAGCTGTGCCTGGCCGCATGGACCTATGGCCACCTGGCAGTTTGGCCTGGCCTTTTTTTCGCCTGGTGATCCAAGGGGTTCAATGTACCACGAGTGGTCAGCATGTAGGATTTTACTTTTCTGCCAGGTTGGTAATTGATGTTTAGAAAGAAGAATATATTTTTGGTAAATTGATAATATTGATAGAATGATAGTAATCCACCCATCGATGTGAGACACAGATTTTGACCTTTCCTTTTTTTGCTTACTGCAATATAGACATGGTTCATCCCAGGATGGGAATGGGTCTCTCACTGAAGATTTCTGATATCTTGTCACTCTGCGATTCTGAGGGATGATAAGCCAAACATCCTCAACGCTTCGTTGGGGGATGACCTGCCCTCCCAGAAACATGGGGAATGCGTCGCAGGGAGATGAACTACGTATTAAAATTGGGAGGATGATAAACCCGAACCAGCATTCTTTGGTTTTGAGATAATTTGGAGATTTCGAACTATGTGACAGCGCAAAGACTATCAACCAACATGTGAGAAGCAACAAACAGTTGATTGGATACCAATTCATGATAGCTCCAGAATGTCAGCAGGGCGGCCGACACACTAGTTGGGATGGCAAAATCAGGAATGGCCAAAATCACCGCTGGCTTACTGTTGCCCATTTCTAACAGATAATCCACATATGTAAATGTATTCACAACTGATCTGTCAATGTCATAAATCCCACTATTGTTGTTAAAACAATGTCATAAATCCCCCATGACTGGGAATGGTAACCATACGATCAACTCCCACCATTTGCCCCGCTTCTGCCGCTTCTGGAAGAGTTCGACGGGATCATCATCATCATCATCATCATCGTCATCATCGTCATCATCGTCATCATCATCATCATCATCATCAGCAACATCAGCAACATCAGCAACATCATTGGTATGACCATCGTCTTCTTCTAACAGAATCCTTGAAAATAGGTTCAAAATGCACAGTTCCAGCACTTTTGGTTGCACTAACAGTTCACCATAGTTCACCTATCTATGGTGAAATCGGGGATGGTTTAATTTTTTACCCACATTATTGTTGTTATCCAGTTTCAACTCCTGATCCAAGGTGCTCTGGCGCAGGCTGGCGCCTGCGGCCAACGCAGCTTCGTGGTGCTGCTACCGCTGCTACCGGCGCTGCTCCGCTCGCTGCCACGTGGCCACAACGTTCTCGGGGGGGCCACCAAACATGGGGATTTCAGCCATGAATGGCCATGATTTTGGTATATTTTGGTATCCTCTGGGAATCACAGATGACAGTGATTTTGCCCTTTTTTCTCCATGTGCAGATGATTTTCCTATGTCAAATGTTGTGATTTCCAATGGCAATGTTTGATTACCAGAGCGTAAACTGTCCCCTCCATTCGCCCGATTGTTGATATCGAGGCGTCAACAGTTTTCTTTTGGACACAGTTCAGCAGTTGCTGTTGCTTGTTGGCCAAGATACTACAATCACGATTGCTTGTCCCAATGGTTGTTTTCTTCTCATACTGGCAAATTGTTTAAGAACCTCGAACAAATTGTCAAGTAACCCAAAAAAAGTGCTTTTTTTCCCCCTCCCCGACTAATAATCAACACCCTGGTTGAGTTTGTCCGAAAGCATGGTACTCCAAAATCTTATGGTTGAACATCTCATTTTCCCTCTGGAAGATTGGAAATAAGTTGGGGTATCCGTAATTCGTGGACACGCCCATGCCATATTGCTGGTTGATGCTGGTTGTAGATCCCATTATATTAAATTATTATCTCTATATGAGATATGGTCAATACTCATGGTTAATAACCATTAATAGGGGCTAGTCATCCAATGGTTCATAGGGATTTATAATAACCATTATAAGGATCCTTATTATGGATGGGATGACCATCAACCATATAGTGAGTATTGACCATGGCCCATATCTATATCTATATCCCATAAAACGGTTGGCTTTATACACACACCCATTAGTTGGTTACATCCCCCGTTGCAAAGCGACACCATTCAACCATCCCTCTAAGTCCCGGCGCGCTTGTCGCGACTGCCCTGCTGACGGCCGTGCTGTTGCTGGGGCAGGAGACCAAGAAGTGGCAAGATCTGCGACAGAAGGCCCGATTTGCAGGTGATTTTTTGCTTGCCATTGGTGATATGAATGATGATTTCAATATATTATAATCAGCAATTGGACTCATCTTCAAGTTTCCGAATTCATTTCAGGTTCGTGAATTCTGACAGACTTTAGCAAAATTGGTAAATTTGCTGGGACATGGCTGGAGATTATCAGGATTATATTAGGAATATAGGAATATATCCCATGTAGGGAATGTTCTGCGACTTTACTTTCCAAGGCCATGGGGCCATGTGAACAACCGAAAAAGGAGATGTCCACAACAAAAATGAGGTGTCAACTAGAGCCATAGCTACCAGCATGGGTTTCCGTGAAAGTAGACCATCAAATGTTTTTTTTTCTGTTGGGTCCCCCATTTTTTTCGTTAATGGATCCCTGATATTTTTTGGCACCTACGGGTGCTTCCGCTGTGGAAAGAAAGAACACCCACTGATTTCGCTGGGAGGTCGGGCGCTTGAGATTTTCCATCGCCCTGGCTCTGTTGCTGCGACTGCCCAGCAAGGCGCGTTTTTGGCACCTGGGGTTGAGAGGTGAGGCCCCAGCTACCTTTGATTCATGTGACATTTTAAGATCTTCAGTGGGTATCCATCAAAATCTATTGGTAGTGAGTTTCCCAGACCAGGCAATAAATAGTCTCCATTGAATTTAGGTGGTCAAAACTGACGCAAAAAATATGGTCATCCTTCAGATGGCGTTGAAGCTGACCGAGGATGCCTCCTGTCTCTATTCTGTGGGCTTGCTATTGCTGTATGCTGGCAACCGAAGGCAGCGGGGATAGATCTGTAGCGTTTACTTGGGACATCACCATCTGGCAAGCGAACATGGCAATGGACAATCACCATTTTTTGAAGGGAAAAACAACTCCGCAAATGAACGGCTTTCTGTTGCCATGGTAAGTTTGAGTGGTCAACCACGATTTCCGGTTTCCGGAGCTGCTATGTTTTGCTTGGACTTAGACAGCGTTGTAGGGTGTCTGTTCCATTGCACACCTGGATGGGCAAGCTGCTTGGGCAGTCCTCCGAGTTGGTAACCGTGGACATCCTCCATTTTTGGCTGCCTATTTGGTTGACCTTAGGAGCAGCTGCTAGAAATCAGGTCTGTGATTTCCAGGTGTCCAATGTTTCTAGCTCTTGGGATCAATTGCGGATATGGACAATTTCTGTAGATGTGAAACATAGCAATTGTGGAAAGTTGGTTGTACTATCCCACATGATTCTCACATTTACCCAGGGAGAACCTCACCGGCGCCAGGCCGCCCTTTGGCCCTGGCGCAGTTCACCAAGTGAGCGCCTACCTATGCAGCCTGGTGGAGTCGCTACGCTACATGGCGCCTTGACAGCTCTCAGCGGGTTTTTTTCGGGAAAAATGAGGGCTTTCTCCAAGGCCTGCAAGGTGAAACGGGGGGGCTTTCTCCAGTTTTTTGAAAAATGGGGTGAAACCTGGAAAAGCCCCATGTTTTCAAAAAATGGGGGGGTTTTTCTCCAGTTTTTTGAGGTTTTAGAATCTCCCATGTTTTTTTTTTGGGGGGGGCAGCCTTTGTTTCGTTTTTCCATGGGAAATCAGCAGCAAATACAAGGGAAATCACTAGCAGTGATGGTGATGGGTTGAAGGATGAGTCGGATAAGTGATCTGAATTGGGAAATTTGCGGTTGGCCCCGAACAAAAATGGTGGACCTTTTGGCAGTATTACCCCAATATAAATGATTGGGTAAGACAATGTGGATATGACAAACAATGCTGTGGTTTCCCTCAGTTGAACATATCATTGTCTGCATTTCACTAATGGCCAAAAAGTGATGGTATGACCAGCAAAGCTGGGTTTACTTTACCAACACTACCGTTGGTAGAACCAAGGCTAACAAGGCAATGCTCTTTGGTTTTAATTTGCTACGGTTTGTCGGTTTGCCAAGATCTGTTCTTTTTTTTTCCAGTTAGACCCACATAGATGCTGCAGTTGTTGTCAAAAACTGGGTGAGTTTCTCGGGTGCTTCCAAGGCCTGCTTCCCGGTGCTCTTCCTGTTGGCGCTGCCCAGCATGGTGCAATCCGAACTGCAGGAGCCGAGATGGGTGGATCTGCTATCGCAGTTGGGATGTGGTTTTAATAATCCCTATATCACTGGTATTTATCCATTTAGACGTTAGAACTGGGCGAGCTAACTATGGCTATGAGGCTATGAGTGTAATGAGGTTTCAATGGGCCAGTGGATGACACGCATGAAGGAAATTTTGAGGGCACAGTGGCACAACCATCCGCATATTTGCTGTAAAGAGCAAGAAGTGCCCTGGATACCCAGAAGCTTGGCCTGGGAAGGTCCCTACGGGACACCCGGCCGCATGAATTTTTTCCTGCGACATGTGCCAGAATTTTCCGGCTCACCTTCCAGTAAATTTTCGTGTAAACCGTGGAAAACAAGCATGGTGTCACCAGGAAATGTGCTCTATCAATAGGTGGATTCTCCCTATGCTGGTAGATGTAGATGAACACAATTTTTGCGGGGCAAAACATGAGGCCTCAGAGTCACTTTGTTCGCGGTAAGGAAATCGACCCATGGCCATTCTGAAAGCGTCGAGGTTTGAACACATATCCATCACCATGTTTGATGGTAAGATGGTAAGAGAACACATATTTTGAATTGTGCACCCCCCCATGTTTGATGGTGAAACCTACATTTTTTGATGATGAACTCAGTGATTGTTCTGGGGTTCCCAAAGTCCCCAAGCCGAAGCTTCAGACTTCTCGCCTGCACGCCAGAAGTTTGCGTGGAGCAAGCTGAGTGCGAACCTCTCGGGCTTTGCCAAGCAGGCCCGCGGATGTTTATTGAACCTGCATGGGGAGGATGTATGTGTGTACATATACTATGTGGGGGTGTCTGAAAAGGGGGTTTACCCGTAAACTAGCAGTTTTAATGTACAATATCAAGTAGCCAAATTCTTCTAATTGCGCATAACATCTACATCACAAACAACGGAAGTGACACACACACACACATGTATGTATATATATATATACATACATATGACATTATGACTCATATGACATATATGTACACATAAAATAGCAACCCCCAAACAGATAGAAGTTTGCAGAACCGTACTGGAACCAAGGCGCCAGCTGAAGTGGAGCCGCTCTTGAAGCGAGTCAGCGGAGGGATCTATTGGAAGAGGCGCCATGGGATCGATGAAGTCATTTTCAGATTCTCCCAGTTGGACTTGGTCCCAAATTTGCTGAATATATATATATATATATATATGAGCCCGGTCCCCGGACCCCCACACCCCCCCAATGGTATCCCCCCCCACTCCTAACCCCCCCCACCCCCCCAAAACCTAGTATTTGCATGTTATTTGCACATATACATACACATATACACATATATACTCCCCTTTCCACCCCTCCAACCTCGCATCTCTACGTTATTTGCAGCACTTGAGAGCCACGACCTCGTCAACGGACCTTGTCTACATGTATATTTCTATCATAACCTTTGTTTCGAACCGCCTATAGCGTGCCTCGCAAATGGTTTACAACATATTTGCTACCTATGGATTACGCAAAGCTTACCTATGCAAACCTAGACATATGTACAGTAGAAAAACATATATATATATATGCACATTCTAGATACTACATATTGATATCTTGATCTTGTATCTATCACATATTTCGTTTACATTGTACATACTGTACACGTATATATATATATGTACATATATATATACATGTACATATATATATATATATATACACATGTCGGCCAAGAAACCATTCCTCCAGCAACAATCGGCTTGGCTGCTGAGAAAACCCCCCCTCCCCTGCCACAGGGGGGGGGGAACCATCTGGCTGGGGGGGGGAGGGGTGTGGGGGTCCCTGCTCATATATATATATATTATATATATATATATTATATATATATATATTATGATAGTTGAAATATACCGACCCCTGAGCCCCACTATGTATAGCATAGGTAGTAGGTCGTATGTAGGCATGCCGTAGCTATGAGTACCAACGTAGTTCCAAGTAGATACATCCCAATATGTACAGAAATAGCACCACCTGCTTAGACGCGTTAGGTAGGTAGGGTAGCCATGTTTATAGTAGGGATTCCCCTAACCCAACAACCACCGGGTCGGGGTGAAACTTCCGCTGCTTGCGGCATGGCTCAAGTGCTCCGTGCAAAAGGGAGCATTTGGTTGTTGTTTCATGCAGGGTCCGGGGAATTGGGTTCCCTTTTCTTTTGGGGTGTCCGGTTCTTCCCCCTGTTTGACTGGTTATCAGCCGTAAGGCTTTGTGTTAGGGAACCTAATTCTTTGGAACTTGCTTAGGCCCTAACATCGCATTCATCTTTTCGCTGTCACACTTGCATGCCCACAGATACGTCTGAGGAGGTCGCTGAGTTACTCGCGACCGAAGCACCAGCGGACGAAGGAGAGGGAGCGACGGACGCAGAGAGGGTTGAGCAGACTGTTCCCCAATCTGTGGAAGTTGCGTTCGAACCTGTCGTCTCCTGGGCAGACGCATCTGAGGATATTTTTGCGCCCGAGCCGTCTCTTGAGGGAACATCTGCAGTAGCTGACACAGATCGAGCCGAAGGACATCTGTTGGAGGTGAAGCAGGAGGAGTTCCAAGAGGCTACAACATTGGGTGCCGTTCTTTCTGTGATTGGAGTGCCAGAAGAGGTCGCTGACGAAGTCGCGACGGACACTGCAGACCAAGCTTTTGACCAGGTTGAGGCTGACCCCAACGAAGTTCCAGCTGAAGCCGCCTTTGCTGATTTAGATCGTGTGAAGGAAGAAGGTCAAGACCGTCCTGCAGGTGAGCCGTTGCCTCTTGCTGAGCAAGCCGATCCAGAAGCTGAGACAGCTGATCTTTTAGGTTTAGGTGACGAGGCGGGTCCAGTAGGAGAAGCATCCGTTGCATCCGAACCATCTGCATCCGTGCCTGAGCCTGCGGTCGCTGACACATCCGGTGTCGCGACAGAAGCCAACACTAGTTGCCCCGATCAAATAGTCCCACCACCAACTAGCCCTAATCTTGTTGACCCAGGTGCCGATCCTATCCAAGTAGGACATTCCCCCGCTAGTTCATCAACAGCCCATCGACCAAGGGTTCGATCCAGCAGGGGTGGTACCACAACCAGGTGGCAAGAAGCAAAGCGAGCTTGGTGGAACGACTTCGAGGCATACCAAAATTGGCTTTACCATAACTCTGGAGGGGATATCGTAGGTGGCTTTTGGTTAAGAAAGATTTCTTACGAATACGCCGACGAAAGCACTCGCTGGTTGATAGCTCTTCATTCAAGACTTGTTGAGGAGTTCCCAACATCACAGTGTTTAGCTTTGGCCTACCAGATCCTCATCCCTTATAAAGAGTGGGCTCACATCTACGGTTTGGACAGGCGTAGAGGTACATCACACGCTGAGCAAGTGATAAACTCTGGTGAACTACCCCCAAAAAGGATCATCAATCAACGCATCTTAGGGGCAGAGCACCCGCGCCCAGAAGAGTGGGATAGGTATTATAGATACGTAGGCCCACAGCAGCAACCCCGTCCAAAAGTGGTAAGGCCTGCTGCCGCAACACCCGTTGCTGGCGCGGCAAGTGGAGGCACAGATCCTACTCCGGTCCAGCAAGGACCCAAAGAGCCTGGGCATCCACCGCCGAACTGGCAACCTTCGTTGAGAAGGCCACCTGAGCCAGCAG
This sequence comes from Cladocopium goreaui, assembly GCA_947184155.2. Classification (NCBI taxonomy): domain Eukaryota; class Dinophyceae; order Suessiales; family Symbiodiniaceae; genus Cladocopium; species Cladocopium goreaui. The sequence goes on from CAMXCT020000014.1 coordinate 554,795, forward strand.
TGCCACCGCGTCCAAGGGTTACTGTCTCTGTCCATCCGGTCCCACAAGCCCCAAAGTCAGATTCTCAAGGGGTCGCTGCCTCTGGGCGCGACGTAGCACCAGTCCCAGCTGCTAGCCCTGCTAAGCCACCAGCTAAGGCTAGGCCTAAAGCTCCTGATTCTAGTGCCACAACCCTTGCAGATAGAATTCAAGGTTTGCCACCTCCACCTAATAACATTCCCCCTAGTCCGACCCTTCATAAACAACCACCTTTACCACCACCACCATCTCATCCGCCGCCAACTGCACAGGAGCTCGCTGCCCGCGATCCCCAGCCAGCAGAGGCGCGAGAAGAGGCTGCTCCGGAGGATCCCAACGATCCACCGCCTGAAGAGGAGCAGTGGGTGGAGGAGGAAGAGGAAGAGGAAGTTTTGGAGGAGGACGAAGTGGTTGAAGTTGAGGTTGAGGCCGAAGCTGAACCCGAATTCCCTGACTTTGCACCAACAGAGCACGGCCGTGAGGTTTCCACGCGCCGTCGTAGGCCTAAAAGAACTAGGTCCAATCCGCCATTGCCTGTCAATCTAGTCCCAAGGGAAACCCGTGAACGCATTGAACTTAATCAAGAACTTTATAGAGCCCGAACCATAACCGGTGTTTCTAGGAGACCTCTTGCTTTAAGACCTCAAGTGCACGGTTACCCCGAAATTAGAATTGACTCCGCTGGCACCTGGTACGCGCCGCAGACTTTGCCGTTCATTGTGCCTCACGCCGTGGCACCAGAGCTTGGGGTCAACCCACACGAGCTTCCCGACTCGTTGTGGCGTGATCCTGCACTTAGATCCCATCGGACTGTTCTTGGTTCAAGTAACTTAGACCCCAATAGTGTTTATAATCTTGACACCAATAACCCCGGTACCGAATCTGAGGGCTCTGAAACTGCTGAGACTCGAACCGCCAGGTTTGTTTCATCAGGTCAGGCATTTGTCGGCCAGCAAGAACCTTTCGACGCTGGCTTCGCTGAGCGCACCCCTGCCCGTCCAATTGAGTCTCCACCAAAGAGACAGCGTCCTAACATAAGAACCTCCCGAATCCAACGTGATAAGCCGGCACAGCCCAGAAAAGATCCGGTTTCTGCTGCGCCACCACCTGCAGCCCCAACAGTACCATCTTTGACTGTTCCCCCATTAAGCGGTTCTAGTAGTTCAGCTTATCCCTGGAGGCAGTCTTTGCAAAGTGCTGGAACTGGGGTCGCTGACACAGCCCGTGTCGCGACAGAGACTGCATCGGAGCCAGCCGGCTCTCCCGTTGCGCGATCCAGGTCAAGAGCACCCTCAGCCGAAACTGCGCCCGCAGTTGCTGCCAGAGCAAGGGGAAGGGAAGTACCAATTTCCAATAAGATTTCATCTAAGTCTCGCAAAAGAGCTAGTTCCGTTCCTGTGCCAATCCGTGCAAAGGGGGCTGCTGTCCCCGACACGCCCCAAAGGCCTGAACCGTTGCCACCAGCTCCAGAGAAAAAGAAGAATCTGCCTTGGAAACATCCACCTGTGAACATTGGGCCTGCGACACCCGTTGCACCTGTGGCACCTGCTGCACCCGCGGCACCTGTGGTAATTCCCCCAAGACCTAATAGGCCTGTTCCCCCTAATCCAGCTAGTCTTAAGCCTGTAAAACCTCCTCCGCCAGGAATTGGGGGGCCAAGACCTGCTGGTCAACCGTCCCGAGATCTTCCTCCACTTGATCCCGAAGGACAGCAGCAGCCGCATCAAGAGCAAAGCTCAGGTTCCGGCCTTGCACCCCACGTCCGTGGGCGGCCTTTACCTGACCCAACACCAGATCGGCCAGAGGGGGTCGCTGGCTCTGTGCCGCGACATTACCAGCACCAACCCAACTTAGTCTCTAAGGTAGTCCACGTTAATACATCCAACGTAGTTGTTTGTATCGACTGGCACGATACCATTGACCAGGCTCTCAACCCCGTAGGTGAATTGTCTTCCCACTTAGTTGATAAGCTTCGGTCATTGACTAGGATTGCTGGTAATCAAATTGAGTTCCACATTGTCTCATACGCCGGCCAATCTAAGATTGACAGCACCAAGGCCGGTGCTGAGCACGTGATTAGCCAGCTCATTGCGGAAGGTTTGCCGTTTAGAGAAGTGCACCTGGCACGCTATCCTTGCGGTAGGCAGGGCAAATCCTCTATCATCTCCGCTCTTCAGGCACATTGTCTCATCGACGACCGTTCTGACATCCTGAACGAGTGCAGGCAACTCGGCATCAAAACCATCCGCTCAGAGGGGCGTTCTGACAGGGAACTCTGCTGGATTGCAGAGGTAGAGGACTGGTTACGTCTTGAAGGGGTCGCCCAGATCCTGGAATCTCGCCGCCCAGTTCCTCTTAGGACCAATCAATTTTACCCCAGTTTTGGGGGCCAGGACGATAAGTCACTTTGGTAGACCCTGGCACAAGTCCAGCGGTTCTACAGCATCCGATAGGCTTTCAACGCCGAGGTAGCTGAGCTTGCTCGCTACGTTCGTCGGTCTGTCCTTGTCGTTTGCCAAGTGTCCATTGTCCAGTTGCCTTTTGCCTTTTGTTTTTAGTTCAGTGTTGTTTTGCGGTCAGAGCTAGGGTCATTACCGCTAGCGAAGCCGTATTGCATCCGAACTTCAACACAACTTGAATTAATTTCAACTGCACTTTATTATCTTAATATCCAACTTGCGAAGACTTTGTTGGTTGAGGTAGTATTGTGCTGCATTGGTCTTTTGTCCCATCACTGCACACTTTTGCTTGGGACGCTGAGCAAAGCTCGCGTTGGATCACATCGTTGCAGTTGAGCGCAAAAGTTCAGCCGAGTTTGGGTCAAGATGTCAGGCATTTCTCCCCCTTCTGATCCTAGTTCATCTAACAGTAGGTCAAGGAGTAGTCCTGAAACTTCTAATCCAAATGCAACAAGGGTCCCGGCGGTTGTTACCTCCCTGGTTCCACGAAGAATCCAGTTGCCTTCAACTAGGGATGCCATGCGTGTTGATGAGTCATCTGATACTAGTGTGGAAGCATCTCAACAAAATAGATTTAGGCAAAGGGGTCCCCATGGTCCAAACCCAAGCAATAGTCCTGATGAAGATAATCCTGTAGACCTTAGTGCAACCCAAGCCACTTTCCTTGCGGGTGCTGCTGTAACCCAAGCGCACCATGCCGCCACTATCGCAGACCATGCTAGTAATGTTGCCATCCAATCCCAATTAGAAGCCTTCCAAGCTAGACAAGTCATCGCACAGCAGCAATCCGACTTTGGTCAGGTCGCTGCAGAAATGCGCGACGCCGCAGCACGAGCCATCCTGCACAACCAGGAGGAAGCTCACGCCGCTCTGGCTGAGAGGGACAGGGGTTCGGAGTTGTTTGAGCATAACCTCACCCAACAAGCCCAACAATTTGTTTTTGGGGCTAGGCAGCAAGCTCAGCAGGAAGTCTTAGAGAGTCAAGCGGTTTTGCAACGGGAAGCCCAACAATTTGTGGAATCTAATGTTAGACCACTTCAACAACAAATCAATTTGGGTAACCAACAATTGGCCACTCGGGAAGTTGAAATAACTGAAAGGGATACTAGGATTGCTCTCCTTGAGCAACAGCTGGCAGAAGCCAGACGCCAAAACAACTTGGCTGTAGCATCCCCAGTTCCAGTTTCCCCCATTTCAGGTTCTGCCCTCATGGACTATCTTGCGGATCTTCCCCGAGAAAATATAGGTCAAAGGGTAATTCCTGAAGATGAGCAAACTATGGAAAACTTCAATTTATTTGAGGGTTATGTTCCAGCTCCAGCTCAAACACCAGATGTTCGTGCTAGGCCTTTTGGTTCCCCACAAAATACTCCAGTTCCCCTGCAAGAGGTTGCAAATCCAATGGTTGTAGAGGCAACTACTTGGGCCACCCCCAGGGTTTCTGTTGGCCAATCATCCCATGAAGTAGCACCAAATGTTGTTCCGACCATGCCTCAATCTTTTCACCCTCCGGGTGCCACACCCGTGACTGTTATGGCGAACCCCCAACCTGCGGAGTTGGCAGTTGCCAACTTGTCCATGCCAACAAATGCCATGGTACCTAGCGCTAATGTTGCAAGTGGTTCGAATCCAACAGAATCAGCTTTAGTCCATCAACTTTTAGCTGAAGTGAGTAGATTGACCAATGCATTGCAATCGCAACAGCAGCAACTTCAACAGATGCAACAACAACAATCTCAGCAGCTTACTGCCCCTGCACCCCTGCCGATAGCACCTCCGTGCACGCCCCCAAAGGGCGCTGCTGCTAGCGCACCGGGCTTAGGTCCAACCAATGCTAGTGCTGCGGGCACTCCCTGTGCAAACTCTCGTTTTGGGTCCATAGGTCGTGCACCTCCACCGCAGCAGGTGTTGCCGCCAGGGTTGCCGCCACTTCCGTTGGCGCAACAGGGTTTAGTTGTTGACAATACCACATCTTATCACCATATTGGTTCTGCTAATAGATCAGTTGATTCAGGTAGCTCAGAGTCCTCCTCCGATTCTGGTGAGTTTCACTCAGTGCGTGCCCCATTAGTCCTTACTGAATGTAGGATTTGTGGTGACCTCCATGAAGAGATGGAATGCCCGCATCTTACCATGAACCAACCCTATTTAGCCCCACAGCCACCTGCTGTTAACTACGCGGATGATGAGGAAGATACCATTAGGATAAAATCCTTAGTTGACATGGTTTTTCCGAATCCACCAGAAAACGCAGGTCAAGCCCGTGGGTATATCAATCAGGTGTTGATGTCAATAGGCAAACTCCAAAAGACCCCCGGTAATGAAGTTTACCAATGGGCCCAAGAGTGCCTAACCATTGATGAAGCTGTTCTTCAAGCCGATCCTAGGTACCCCCGCACCGATCGAGAGATCGCTTCCAGGCTCATAAAGACCTGTAAGCGCGGTAGGTTTGGTCTTGTTTTTCAGCAAATGGTAGAAGCAGAGCGCGCAGCTAGTCGTGCAATGCCTTGCGGGCGCGCGATGTTGCCTAAAATATTCAAACATTTTCAACTCGAGCGTGACCGCATCGGCATGCTTGGCGAGCGAAATCTGTTATCCCTTAGGGTCGCTGGTAACACGGTAGCTGACTTAGAGGCCTTTAGGGATAAGTATATTTACGTGATGTCTACCATTCCCTTAGAGGATTTACCGCGACAACAAACGCTGTTTAACCATCTCACCGACGAACTAGAGCGCAATGCCGTGATCGCCCCAAAAGTTGTTAAAGCTAGGGAAGCCCGACTAGATAGCCATCGTCGCACCACTGACTGGTTATGGTCTAAGGTTGAACTTGCCATCCAACTTGATCAGCAGAAGCGTAATCGCGCCGAGTTTGATAAGCAGCTGAAGTTGAAGCCTGCTGCTGGCTATGCTGGCACGCAACAAACCCCCGATGATAAAATCGCTGGTGCCCCTGCACCAACCCCTAATCCCAAAGCTAAGGCCACGCCTAAGAACCAGGGTCCAGGGGGGGGTAATCCTCAACCAAAGAAAACCCCTAAAAAGGAGGACGTGAAGGCAGCTCCTGCCCCGAAAGCGAAGCCCAAAGCCAAGCCATCCGGTCCAAAGCCGCCTCCGCCCAACCGAAAGGGCAACACGACCCCGCGTGGGGAAGAAGCCAAGAAGGTAGCAAACATGAGCGCTTCCGAAAAGGCCAAAACCCCTTGCATGTTCTATGCATACAATGCATGCAAAGCTAAGTCGTGCGCGTTCCTCCACTCAGACACCAACAAGTATAAGGGACCTCCTCCTAGAGCACTTGGTAAAAGCGGTAAAGCCCCTGCCAAAGCTGCTGCTAGTATGGCAACTGTCATAATCCCAGAGGTCGCTGCCGATGGCGCGACTAATAATCCTGACCCCATCAATGCCATGCCAATGAAGGCCTCCAAATCCATCCCCTGGCTTTGGGACACGGCCGCAGGTAGACACTTGATCGGACGCCAAGCCCTCACACCAGCCATGAAGGAGCACTTGCAGCAATCACCCAATCCTGTTGCTTTTGCTACCGGAGGTGGCAGCCAGCCTGGCCAAGAGTCACTAGCCTTTAATGGAAGTAAGATTCTTGAAGGTGAAGAGGTCTATGTCCTTAAAGAATGTCCTCCCGCACAAAGCATTGGTAAGACTGTCATAGATAAGGGTTACATGTTTGTCTGGGATCCTAGAGAGAATGTCCCCTACTTGATAGCTCCTGAAAATATCAACAGGTGTAGGATGAAAGTTCCCCGGAACGCTAGAATCTGTGCATCTAGGGTAGTTGAATATGTTCCCCAGTATGATGAAGAGTTGACCCCACGTCATTTTTTGCCCAGCGAGCACCTTGCTCCTGTGTCAACTGCCGTGCCAGCTCCACCTGTGGAATCTGATGCTCCCGCTGATGATGAAGAAGATCCTAATGACCCCGGCTATGCCCCTAGCTTTGGTGGTAGTGACCTTCCTAGTCCGTCAGAATTAGATGAAATTCTAGATCCCGAGCCTGTTGAGGACGCTGCTGGGCCCCCTAGCGCGTCGGAGCCTAAACACCCAATGGATGATAAGCTTTTGGTAGAGCTAGGTGATGGTGAGCCGCCTAAGGATGAAGTTCTAAAGCAGCAAGCCACTAGCCCTGAACATTTGCGCACCCATTTTCCCAAAAATCCCTACTGTCCTTTGTGCCATATAGCAAAAGATACCGCCATGAGGGTTTCACATGTCAAAGATGGCAAAGCCGATGATTTTGTTGATCCCCCAAAGCAGCCGCTGGAACAGCTTGCTACTGATGATGTTATCTTAGCTAAAGGGTCCGAACACTTGGGTGTAGGTATAGGGGGAATAAGGTCGCATCATGTCATCCGCGATGCGTACTCCGGTGCGCGTGTTGCATACCCATTGTCTAAACGTACTGCTGACGCGCATGCTTGCAACTTTAGGCATTTCTTAGGATTGCGTGGATCAGAGCTCACCACCCGAACGTTCATCAAAATGGACGAAGCAGGCGAGCTTGAGCAGGCGGCACATGCCGTAGGCATGGTTCCGGAAACCTCGTTGCCGAACAGGTGGCCCCACAATGCCATCCTCGAGAGAGATGTTCGAGAGGAGAAAGAATGTTGCCGCACTATTCACCTCCAATCTGGCCTTCCCTATGAGTATCACACATATAGCTATCCATATGCTTGCCTTTCAATGTCATTCGACAAGCCTTCAATAGCCGACCCCGACAAAACCCAATGGGAGTCGCTTACTAGGAATAAGTTTGATGGCATGAGGTTATGCTTTGGTCAGTTAGTGTATTACCGTAGGAAGTCACCCACCAAAAGGACTTTGGAGCCCAACATGTCACCTGGTCTATTTTTGGGTTGGAGGATTGATCCCGGTTTCCGATATAGAAATATCTTAAGGGTGTTAGATTACCAAGAGTATCGCACTAGAGGTGGGAATTCAGCCGTTGATGTTCCAGAAGCAGAAATCTTTGTCCCTGAAGGTGATCCTGTTTTTCCAGTAGGTTTTTCACGCCACCAAGCTCTCATCAGGGGGGATAACCCAGATGATCTTAAGTTGCCTGAATATGCCTTAAAGGATGTGCCCTTCCCCAAGGAGGGCGGAATAGCCTCACCCTCTACACCAGGTCTCAAAAGTCGTTCTGTTTATATAACCGTAGACCGTATCCTTAAGTGGAAAGAGACCCCTGGTTGCAAAGGCTGCACTGGCCATTCGCGCGTGCACACTGATGAGTGCAGAGCCCGCTTCGCAATGTTGGTTGAAAAAGAAAAAGAAGCCGAAAAAGAAAAGAAAGCTCCACCACCCACAAGTGAGACAGAAGCAGAAGACAGGGATGATGAAGCACATGGCATCATCTTCCAGGGTGAGGATCTGCCTGATCCCGATCCGATACCATCTCACCTCTCCGCAGAGGACAGAGCATTGGTTGAGGAAATCTTCATAAGAGGTGAGGTACCAGGGTCGTCCGAACCCAGCGCTCCAGCCGAGCCTGCTGTTTCCGTTTCTGGTGTAGCTATTCTCCCACAAGTTGCCAATCGATGTTCCGACCTATGTCAAAAATCGCTGCCTGTTTTTGGTTGCCCCGCTGTAGGTAAGCCAACTAACCGCGATAATCGTAGGAGCCGGAAAGCTGCCAAGAAAGCTTCCAGACCCAATGCCAAGTCAACCATGTTTGAGTTTGCTTGTTCTGAGGACTCCCAGATGGGTTTTACTCACCAAGAATATGGCATTAATCATGTTAGACTTTGTAAGGATAGGATAGACCTGGGAGATGAGTCACAATGTGAGCAACTAGACTATCAGATAGATGAAGCCGCTAAAGTTGCACCTCCACATATGTGGGCCTCTATCCCTTGCACATCCGGATCCCCTTGGCAGTACATCAATAGGAAGAGGGGTGGTGCCGCATTCATTAGGAAGCTTGCCCACCAGGTCAAAGAGTCCAAACGGTTGTTTAAGAGTTTTTCCAAACGCGCTGAAAGGGTTCTCAATCATGGTGGTACTGTAACATTTGAGTGGCCAAGACCTTGCTCTGGCTGGAAAAGGCCTGACGTTGTAGCATTCTTTGAGAAGCATCCCCAGTTTATGACCGTTGATTTTGAAGGGTGTACCGTAGGTTTAACCGACAGAAATGGTTATCCCATCAAAAAGCCATGGAAGCTCAAGACCACTTCTCCCCGAATTGTAGAGGCGTTTCAAGATATGCGGTGTCGATGCCAGCAACCTCATTCCAGATGTGAGGGAGCTGAGACCACTCGCTCCGCAATGTATCCGCCCCAAATGACTAATCTAATTGCGCAAGCTTTGTATCCCGCAAAATGTGCCCAGCAGTCCGTTCCTGCTATGCCTTGCCGACCGGCAACTAGCGAGCCTCAACCCCATAGGGAAATTGAGCAGCACCTTAAGCATGTATCCCCATTAGCTGGTTTTGAAGATTTAGCCCTAGCTGTTGAATCAGACCCCACTGCTAATAGGTTGGTTACAGAACTTCTTGACCATGAACAATTGATCGCCCAAGCCTTCCACCTGGAAGACCCTAAGGCGCCAACGCCTGAGATCAAAGCAATGGTCACTAAGCTCTTATCCCGTGCAGAGATGCTGTCCAATCCCAAGGCCCTAGAGGCAATCCGCGCTGAAGCCGATGGTTTGGTTAAGGCTGGTACTTGGGATCTTGGCTCGGTCCGCGAGAAGGAAGATGTACGCAAAGAAGCTAAGGCTTCGGGTGTGTCAGTGCACTTTGGTCAGCTCATGACCATCGCGTCCATTAAATTCTACGAGCTTGCAGACCACCTTCACAAAATGAAGGGGCGCATTGTGTACAGAGGAGACTGCGCAAAGGACGAACATGGTGCAGCCGCGGTTTACCAAGAACTCGGCGCAAACCCCACCTCCGTCCAAGGGCTAAACGCCTGCTTGGCGTACGGGTCGCTGCCGGGTAACCGCGCGACGGCTGCAGATGCAGTCAAAGCTTACGTCCAAGCACTGTTATCTTCCAAATACAAAACCTGGATTGAGCTTCCCCCGGAGCTCCGCCCTAAGTATTGGAAACAACAGTTTGTTAAGCCCGTAGTCCTCTTAATTAAAGCCTTATACGGTCATCCTGATGCCGGAGGCCTGTGGGAACAACACCTGAAAGTCATCATCAAGAACCTTGGTGGACAGGAAGTTCAAGAATACCCAGGAAACTTTTACTTCCCAGATACAAAGTTACTTCTGTCAACGTATGTAGACGATTTAACTCTAGCTGGCCCCGCCGACCAGCATGATGCATTCTGGAGTAAGTTAACTTCTGTGGTAGACATTGAACCCCCAGAGCCCATCTATAGGATTCTTGGACGCAACCATGTTGTTACCCCACTATCCAAGACCGAAGGTCATGAAAAGTGTGCAGCCTTCCAAGCCCAAGATGGCATGGTTTTTGATATGGCAGACTACGCTCAGCAGACCGTAGATTTGTATAAATCAATAACTGGTGTCACCAAACTCAAGCATGCCGCCACGCCATTTCCACCTGAGGGATCCATCACCATTGAAGATGATGAAACTAAAGGGGAACTAGCTCCAAATGCATGTAAGATTTTGATGAAAGCCCTTTGGTTAGGTAGACTTGCACGTCCCGACATCATCAAGCCTATCAATGATCTGGCCACAAAGGTCCAGTCGTGGTCCAGGGGGGATGATAAGAAGGTCCTAAGATTAATCCAGTATATAGCCTCAACACCACACTACAGGTTAGTAGGTACCATTCAGGACAAGCCTGAAGACCTAGAGCTCAGACTGTTTGTCGATGCCGACTTCGCCGGCGACAGATCAACTGCACGCTCAACCTCCGGTGGCTTTTTGGTTTTAACTGGCCCTAGTTCCTTCTTCCCACTTGCATGGATTAGCAAGCGCCAAACATCCACTTCTAGATCGACCACGGAAAGCGAGGTTGTTAGTTTAGCCCATTCGCTTTATCAAGAAGGCTTGCCTGCCTTACAGTTATGGGAGCTGTTGCTTGCACGCTCCGTAACCCTTAAGGTCCACGAAGATAATCAAGCAACAATCCTAGTTGTGAAGAAAGGATATAGTCCCAAGCTTCGCCATATAACTAGAACACACAAAGTTAATTTGTCTTGCCTGTCTGAAGTCTTCAGAGATGACTCTGCCGAGATAGAGTACACCCACACCGATGACCAGGCGGCAGACATATTCACCAAGGCATTGCCTCCACACAAATGGGCAGCAGCACTAATCCTTCTAGGAATCCGTACTGACCTTCCCTTAGACCTCAAATCCAAAGCCTAGGTCGCTGTGAACGTCCGTTCACGCGACAGTAGCTGCTTAGGATACTGCCAATGCGCAGTGCGTGTGGAACAGGCGAGGGGGGAGTTGAAATATACCGACCCCTGAGCCCCACTATGTATAGCATAGGTAGTAGGTCGTATGTAGGCATGCCGTAGCTATGAGTACCAACGTAGTTCCAAGTAGATACATCCCAATATGTACAGAAATAGCACCACCTGCTTAGACGCGTTAGGTAGGTAGGGTAGCCATGTTTATAGTAGGGATTCCCCTAACCCAACAACCACCGGGTCGGGGTGAAACTTCCGCTGCTTGCGGCATGGCTCAAGTGCTCCGTGCAAAAGGGAGCATTTGGTTGTTGTTTCATGCAGGGTCCGGGGAATTGGGTTCCCTTTTCTTTTGGGGTGTCCGGTTCTTCCCCCTGTTTGACTATGATTATATATTATAATTATAATTCTATCTATACCCTCTGGTTATTTAACAGTCCGCGATGGATTTGCTGAACCATTTATAGATGGTGGATCTTTCCATGGCAAAACGTCTTGGACTTGCTGAGTCGATTTGGAAAATCCCCACGAGTTGGGGAATCTATAGGGAATTAAGCAATTTCAGAAGTGTTGTATGTAGAACACACACACATATATATATATGATTATATATATATGTATATATATATATACATATACATATATATATATACATATATATATAGATAGATAGATAGATACATAGATGTTATATTTATAGAGGATTCGATATTTGGATGGATCAAGACCCATGGAATTACCATATGTTGGGGGGATGAAGATCTATTTACTAGCTATTTTCTGGTACTGCATGGACTCTGAAGCAAAACGACAGCTGCAAACTAGGCGAAGCTATGATGTGAAGATGTTTCTCTTGACGCTTAAAACGCTTAAAACAGCCATCCGCCGATCTCGAATTCTCACCCCGTCTTGGCGCAGAACTTCATCCAATGTGACTAGAATGACTAGAAAACTCACTGGAAAATTCACCCAAGACTGGCCCAAGACTCACCCAAGAAACCAACGAATGTTGCCTTTGCCACCGCCCAGGATTTGGGTGGACTTTGAAGCTGCTCAGGACCCGCAAAACGTTGCAACTGAGAAATCATATGGAAATCGATGGAACAAAAATGAGGTCTGAAAAAGGGGGATACCTCAAATGGTCAAATTTTATAATGGGGAAGTGATCATAAACCATCAAATTTGGAATTTGGAGGTAGCCTATTTTCAGACGAAGCCAGTGGTTTGCAATTTGGTGATTTTTGTTCGCGATATTTGCAGCGGCACTTTCGATGGTTGTTCCATCGGAGATTTCTCCCATTTGTCCAACAAGACTTGACACGTATTGGTTGCAATGCCTTGAACCTACCGTCGACATCCGTCGACAATTTTCCAATCTCTTAAAGAAAGTCGTAAAAGGGGTGATTACAGTAGAAAATCATCATGCACTCCCAAGTACGCCTATGTTCGGGATTTATGTTCTGGAAAATCTCAGAGACTGAAGCCTTACTTGGGGCATTTCCAGTAATAACTGGGTTATATTTTTGAGTTGTAGGGCCCCCATATCCCAACTTTTAGAGCTGATTTGCTCAGGATGCAGTCGATGAAGATGATCCCATGGGCGTCACTTGCCTCAAGAACTGACCATAAACTGGTGGTATAAACATGGTTAATAATGGTTAATAATGGTTAATAATGGTTAATAATGCTTAATAATGGTTAATAATGGTCAATAGTGGTTAATAATGGTTAATAATGGTTAATAACTGGTTAATAATGGTTAATAATGGTTAATAATGGTTAATATGGTTAATAATGGTTAATAACTGGTTAATAATGGTTAATAATGGTTAATAATGGTTAATAATGGTCAATAGTGGTTAATAATGGTTAATAATGGTTAATAATGGTTAATAACTGGTTAATAATGGTTAATAATGATTAATAATGGTTAATAATGGTTAATAATGGTTAATAATGGTTAATAATGGTTAATAATGGTTAATAATGGTTAATAATGGTTAATAATGGTTAATAATGGTCAAAAGTGGTTAATAATGGTTAATAATGGTTAATAACTGGTTAATAACTGGTTAATAATGGTTAATAATGATTAATAATGGTCAATAGTGGTTAATAATGGTTAATATGGTTAATAATGGTTAATAATGGTTAATAATGGTTAATAATGGTTAATATGGTTAATAATGGTTAATAATGGTTAATAATGGTTAATAACTGGTTAATAATGGTTAATAATGGTTAATAATGGTTAATAATGGTCAATAGTGGTTAATAATGGTTAATAATGGTTAATAACTGGTTAATAACTGGTTAATAATGGTTAATAATGATTAATAATGGTTAATAATGGTTAATAATGGTTAATAATGGTTAATAATGGTTAATAACTGGTTAATAACAACTGGTGGTAAAACCTAATATAAACAATCCAAATGGTAGGTTTAGGGCCGTTCATCACATTAGCGGAAAAACATGTCAAAACTGGATATGCCAGGCACGAAGATCGGGGATACCATACGCAATGTTAATTTTTGAGGGACTCTATATAGATAGCGAATGGCACGGGCATTGGCCAAAGCAATAAAGCTGAATTCAGTTATCAGCTACATCGCAACGTGACCATTCATGAACATTTCATTTCGGGTAAATGATCAGAAGGATACAATGGGTTCATATTTCAGATGTGCACTGGTGTACCAGGGTGCTTAGTAACTAATAATTAAGAGGGTTTTATCCGCGTGCGAAAAGCATATCATGGGTAGCGCACCGCTCCCCCAAAAAGGAGATTGATGTTGGGATGTTGGGTTTAGATATATTGCTGTAGATACGCCCATTTTCAAACACCAAGCATCATCTCTTGTTGGTTGCAGATCCATACAATATTCTGACACTTTATCCGCTGACATTCTGTCTGACGTATATCCTAGCATTCCGTCTGACATTTTTCTGGAATTCTTTCGGACATGTATTCTGACACTTTGACTGAAATTGAGTTTGACATACAATATATCCTGACATTTTATTTGGCATTCGCTTGTTGTAGCAGAAACTGGACCAGGGACATGGAACATATTATACACATTATATCCCCCATTAGACATATCCATACCGTTTAGCCAGAATGTATCGACACCAACCCGTCCCGTTGGTTTGACCCTTTCGTCAGCCTGTTTCAAGGCAGACTTGGCGCCTGCAGTGCCTTGTGTCGCCTCCAGCCCAGCGCAAATTTGTGCGCAACAGCTGGCGCGACAGGCCGAAGAAAGGAGGGATGGTCACGGTGTTTGCCCATGAAACACCATTCAGCACCATTAAACGCCATTTAATTTAACATCTGTTCTTTTTAGATAGTGACTCATCTGCTACAAAATGAAGCAAACATAATTATTTGAAAACCACACATTTTTTTTGGATACACGTATTTTGTCGAAAATTATCGTGTTTGGCTGGCATTTTCATCCTCCATTGAGTGAAATGTATCAGGACAGTTGAAACGACAAACTAACCAGCTGTCCATACGGCATGTGTGCCTGTGAGTTGAGGCTATCCAGTTGATGATTCAAAGTGAAGGGGAATGTTTGACACTTCAAGTCTTAAGATGCGGTGTTTCCAGGTGAAATGATTCCAAAGAAATGTGACTAATTTTCCAATCTGACAATGGAATGGTTGCATGAATGAAACTTTGGTTTCCTAGTTCTGAAAGTTTTGAAAACGCACATCCGTTAGCTTGTTGGCACAGCATTGATTTTCCCTGATGATCATTGATCGCTTAAGATATTCTTGAGATGGGTCTAGTACCAACAATTTTCTATCAACATATCCCCAACATATGCCAACACTCATCCCAAGATTCCCTGAAATATCCCAGAGTCTAGAATTGGTTGAAGGCAAAAGATGCAGGAAACCGCTATGCATGGAGCTAAAAAACCCATGATTTTTCGGTTCACATTTTCCCAACTACATTAGACCATACTTGTATGGGTTTGTCTGAAAATAAGGTACTTAACCAAATCCTCTGGTTAACCATCATTTTCCAATTCAATGACAGCAAATTCTCTGGTTAACCATAATTTTCCAATTGAATTATCCAATTGAATTACTATTGGCAAATTTGGTTAACCATCATTTTCCAATTGAATGACAACTATTGTAAGGGTGTACCCCATTTTCACACAGCCTATATGACATCCCCAGGCAGGTGTCGACTTCCGAAGCGTTGGACGGCCCAGGGTCTTCTTCTCTGGATGCGAAGTTACAGCAGTGCCAAGTGCTTCAACACGTAAACCATACCCAGAATTATGACTATTCATAGAAGATCATAGAACTGAATATGATAAATACATATAAATACTGTAGATATTTGTAAATACTATGATATTCTGAACAACTATTCTGAAATATCCCAGATTGTGTAACTGCGTTGGGATGAATTGAAGATGAAGAGACACCAATTCCAATGTTTTTTTTTCATAAAATCCCTGTGAAAATGGCACTTTTTTAAGGTATCCCCTATTTGAAGACAAAACCCACATATATATATATATATTGGATGGGTCAAAACTTACTAGTACCATATTTGGGGAATAACCATCCATTAACCAATATAGTTTTTTTTTTTGCATATCTTATCTCCAATCATATACTTGAATCATAACAGTCATATTTGGAGACAACAAGCCGACGATAACTGGATTATGATATGATGGACTGTTATAACCGGATTTTTATACTGTTTTTTTTTTTTTACCCCAAAGCAATTTTCAAATTCATCAATATAGTAATGTTTGTTATAGTATATCTACAACCATCATATTTGGGGACAACTCACCAACTATATCTTAGGGGTACCGTTTGGGCGGAAAAAAATGGACTCTTTCAACGAGGTGGACTCGTTGAAGATCGCCCGCTTGTCCGTGCTGCTGAAGAAGTACATGAAGCCCAAAGGTGGCAACGTTGCGAAATAATGGGATTTAAATGGGAGTTAAATGGGATTTAATGGGATTTAATGGAATTTAATGGGATTTTATTAACCATCAACACTATGGGTTTGATGGGGATATAATGGGATTAACCATCTGTGCTTGATGAAATCGGTATTTTTGTGGTGGGAAGACTTGCAAAATATGCGATCTGTTTTTTGGTTGTAAAGTAATGATGCCTCAGTTGGATTATGATCCCTTGTACCCTCTGGTAATTTAACATAGCTATAGAAAATCACCATCTATAATAGGTAAACCATCTATAAATGGGCCATTTTCCATAGCTATGTTAGTTTACCAGAGGGTAGTTTGTTTTCATTTTTTCTTGTGTGTTTGACACTGTCTTTGCTCATTCTTTTGCTTGTGATGTGATCCACCAGAGGTTCACTAGGAGGTTGATCATGGGCTGACTCTAACAGTTTGATTGGGATCTCCTGGTCGCCTGGCCACATTTTCTGGCTCAAAGATCGCAACAAAGCTTTGTGATTTGAAACTCTGTTTAGGAATGGGGAACCAGACACATCCTGGACGCGGAAAGATGTGCAGTGAAGGTAAGGTTTTTTTGAGGCTTTGATCTGACTCCTGCACCGGGCCTTAGCCTTAGCCAATGCCAGGACTCATAGACTTTACAATTTTCCCTATGATGTCCATGTATTCTACAGTTGGACTGTTCATTTTCAAGTAACATCCCCCCACTTCTTCTGATCATGACTGACAGATTATTGACTGTTATGGTTTAACTGCTATGGTCATGACAAGATCATCCAATTTGGATGATAATATCATGACCATAGCAGTTATCCCTCAATGAACGTCTGCCTTTGGGCCGCCTGGGCCCTTGCTGCGGCCGCAGCGACTCCGCGCCGTGCTTCGCAAACACCGTTGCTGCGCCGGGCGGCGCCGCCCGAGATTCAGGGGCCGCGGGAGTCGGCGGCCTCGAAGCGAGCGTATTTTCGCAGCTGGGATGCTAG
>CAMXCT020000014.1:576566-709066 GCA_947184155.2 Cladocopium goreaui
AATGCCTCGCTGGAAGGATGGCAAAACGACTCCGCAACACTCACTGTGCGTTGGCTTTGATGGTTTATGGAGGCCATGCAATGATGTACAAGGGGCGCTTGTATCTCATTCCGACGGATCATGCAGACAGATTGCCAGGACGGCAAAGGTGGTTCTTGGCTGGTCTGCTGTTGGTCAGCTCTTCCAGTGTTTTTGCAGCACTGGGACTCCCTTGGCTCATGCACCAGGCTGGGCTCGTCATGTTGGCCACGCAGGTTCTTGGCTGGGGTGCCTTGGCCCTTTGGTTTGTGAGGGCCACTTGGCACCAGGTGACCTGGCATCCTCTCTCGAATGCATATTGCCTGGATCATTTGGAGGCAGAGCTTGCCGGCATTCATGTGACCCATGCAGCCTCAAATGCCACCATTCTTTTGGTGCTGGATTGCTGCAGGGATTATGGCCGCCTCTCCTGTTGGCATCGGTTTCTCCTGCATTTGACCTGCGACAAGCTGTTGGTTGTCAAAGGGTCCCGCCGGACCAGCCGGCCAAACTTTTTCAAAACCTTTGCGTGCGAGGATGGGTTTCAAGCTTTGGGGCCTCCCTTTGGCTGCGGGTACCTGACGCAAGCTTTTTTGCAAGCCTTGAAAACCCTCCGACCGGGCGGCTCATTGGATGAACTACTGACCACAATGGACCAACATGTTCGAGAATCGTGTAGTGGATTGCAGAAGATTTGTGTATACAGCACATCCTACCGACTTTCGAAGCAAATCATTTTCTGGGACGAGCAAGCTGATGTTGTGGCAGTGCCAACTTTGTTGACGATGAGGAAAGATCACCTTCTGAGCTTGAAGCCTTCAGAGTTGCGCTTGTTTCATCGACATCGTCAAACGAGTGATCCGAAGGAACGCAAGGAAATCTTCTTGTTGCCGACCTTGTCTGATGACCTTCGTGCCATGTTGCTGTTGCGAAGCCTGGCGGACAAGAAGTCAGCCCGAGGCAGGTCTTACAAACGAATGTGTTGGAAAGAGATACATGGACATATCATGACAACTAACGGAAAGATATGATAACTAATTATTAAGAAGGTAACACACATGATAACGAATGAATACTATATAATGATAACTAATGAACACTTACGATAACTCGTGATCACTAATCAAAACTAATGATAACTAATAATGATAACTAATGACAACTAATGAGACACAAAGATAATAGCCTATATGTATGTATTAAGTATGATGTATAGTAAACTTCAGTGATACATATAATGATGTATAATGATTTACATTGATATATATATATATAATATACAATGAATTATACCTATTTCCAGTGACGTAGAATGACATACAATGATATTTAAATGATGCACGCACGCGCACACACACACATGTATATATATATATACACACGCATACATATAGAGAAGGAATGATATCATAGTTTCGGGGAAGCCATGCATAGACATGTGTGGGGATGTTCTAAGACGGAAGGTCAAGCCTTCACAGGAATTTTAGGGTCATAGTGATTTTCCCCTGCTTCATTGTTTCGCTTTGCTATCGGAGTATGGTTCCCTCGCATGTTCAAAACTCAAGGCTGTGGGATGACAGATTTTGACAGTTTTTAGAGGCGTGCTTATCCCATTTGTCGGGGTACCCCATTTTGACCCATACATATTTTACTGGGCAAGTTTGTGGTTCTTCCCCAACTATCCCAAAGCCATCTTACTCCCCCTGTAGGAACCCGGCGCTTCTTGAGCACAGCAAATTTTGCAACAGCTATCAGGCGAAGAGGGTTGAAGCCTGGCAATGTCAAACTGATCCTCTGTGTACTGAACCTGATGCAGGCCAAGTTTCTATGTGACAAAGGCCTTGCCGTTTTGGGCCAGGCGATCATGGGAAGATCCAGGACTCGCAAAGACTGTATGGCATCTGTCGATCGTAAAATGGAAAGAGTGGATCGCTTGTTGACAAGGGCGATTTGCGTGCTTGATCAGCATGCCGCGCATGATTATTTGCGTGGCAGAGTGGAAGAAGTCATTGCTGGAAGTATTGCCGTCCGTGTGTTTAAACAAATTCTTTCTTACCGGACTTCATGGCCCTCTCTTGCAGAGATTCAGCAGCAAGTCAATGAGTGTTCTGGTCACTTCCAACGTTCCTTACATGCTTACTCGGAAGGATCTTTTTTTGCAGATTCTGCGCGGCTAGGTGTGATTTGGCGGCTGTCTGCCGTTTTCGCTGCTCTCTTTTCTACAAATCTCCTTTGCTTCATGGACCACCTTGAGCATTTCAATCAGGCTTTAGCTGCTTGCAAAGAATACCATCCAAATTATGAGAGGCAATGGGTAATCAAATGGGCGCTTGCGGTTGCCAATCTTGGAATTCAAACTGTTCACCCTGCCATCACTCTGATTCGCAAGGTTTCGCCCTAAACAGAAGGGGGTTGAAACTAGAGAGTCTTCTGGGGCACCCGCCCTCGGCAGCGATGGCAGCCGGTGATGCGTAGTTCAGGCAATTGCTGCTGCACAGTGCTGTCACTTTCCTCAATGGAAGCTGGCCAGCAGCAAGTTTCTTCCATTGCATGAACACTTTTTGGCCTGGTTCACCCAGGCTTTTTTTGTTACAGTGTACATATTTCGAGCACCAAAACTTGGTTAAGAGACTCATGGTGCCGCGTGAAGTGCAGTGTCTTGGTCGGACCTTGCCCAGACAGAGCCGAGATCAAAACATTGGCCACGTTGGTAATGCATTCCCGCTGGGGATTGTTTGCTATACATATTGCAAGTATCTACGGTCGTTCCAAAAGAGTTGCCCCTGATCCACCTCTGGGGCGGCATGGCAGGCATGTGCATGTTCCCAATGATCCATACTCCGGACTCCTGACATTGAGGATCATTGAGGTGTCCATCCTCACATATGTATTTATATATGTTACACACACACATTTTTTTTTCTATAGTTTATGCAAACACACATATATACATATACAGTATACATATATATATATATACACACACACACAATCGATGATAACTCCTCCAAATAAAAGTTTCGACCCATGGAACTTCCGAGCGCTTTTTCGGATCCTATGGCAGGAGATTCGCATCTCGCAGCTGCAACGACGGCCCGACTGGGGCGTGTCGCTGGTGACGCCTCCCGCGACGGCGGGGAATTTCATGGAGATTCAATCCTGTGATCATATGAGCTATGGTCAATACTCATGGTTAATAACCATTAATAGGGGCTAGTCATCCAATGGTCCATAGGGATTTATAATAACCATCAATCCCCCAAAAGATCGAATTTCGTCAAACCCGTTTTTAAAATCGTGATCTGTTTTTAAAATCGTGATACAGGTACTTTCTGGTATCCTTATTTTGACTATAGATGGTTCATACATATACACAATAATGAACCCTTTATTTGTGGTTGGTGGTTAAGATTTGCCCTTAACAAGGGAGAGTTGGTTGAATTCCCATGATACAAAACCAATCATCATGGGGGTGTAATGGGACACACACACATACATATATATATATATGTATGTACATATGTATATATATATATATATATGTGTACACATATATATATACATACATATACATACAACCTGTATGAACCAGTAAAATTATACTTGGGTTTGTCTGGAAATGAGGGATACTTTATTTTATGACGGTTTTGATAGAGAACATTTGGATAAACCATGGTATTTTGGGGTACCCAATTTTCAGGCGCCCTTTCAAAGAGACTGACAAAGTGATGAATGAACTGATGGTGGACATATTTGTCTTTGTCCAAAACTAAAGCTACCTTTAAAACCATTATATAGATGGCAACTAATGGATTCTTTTTTCCCACTTATATCTAAAATGGAGAGATTTGGAGATTTTCCACGATTTTTCCACCATGTTTCCACAACTAATGGTGAGATTTTCCATGATTTACCATAGATGGCTTGAAATCCCCCAGGATTTCACCGCAGGTGACGCTCTCAGAGGTGCTGCGTCACCTCGCCTCCCGCGGCTACGCGCGGCTGGGCTTCGGCGCCGGCGCGGCGCCGTGGCGGCGCTGCGACCTGACGGCCGAGGCCTTCGCGTTGGTGGCGGGGAACGCGGAGGCGGGGGGATGGGAGGATGGGATGGGAGAAGTCTCGGGAGAAGTTCACCAAGAGTAACATTTTGGAATGAAATCATGGGATACTTTTACTATAGAGTTGTTGTTGGGTTTCATTGACTGTAAAAGGATTTAAAAGTGGAATATGGTATGACATACGTGATGGCTCATGAAAATTAGGGCTATAACTTTGCCCAATTCATGGGACTTTCAACTTCAAACACTGATGATCACAATTTTCCCAAGTACTAGTAATTTAGACATGACCTCCAAAAAAACAATAGGTATGACACCCCCACTAAAGAGACGGTGGTTCTGGTGGTAATTGATAGTGAAGGCTATGTATATATATATTATTATTGTATAGTTCTGTATGACCCTATGTATCTACATCTATGATGGCTTAGGGTATACCGAGACTGTGCTAGGGCCAAGGAAAAATCATATGTACCTACATATATATATACATATATATACACATATTCATAAGGTGCACATTTTATGGCATTTTCTGATAGTTTCTTAGATTCCGCCAGAGTTTCAGGACTGAAACGAAAAGATGATGTTGTGATGAAATTCGATGACGCCTTCTGAGATTATGTTTAAATTCTGCAAGAGTTTATGCGTGTTCACGATGTGTTGATGGGGGTAAGGCTGGCAAAAAAATGTTGAACCAACAAACACAGGGAATGACACATTATTTTTTAGCCAACAACATATATTATATTCAGATATCAATGGGGTGAACCAAATCCCTATATTCCTGCAAATTTGATCAAGGACCAGATTCCACGTGCCAATAAATGATGCAGACTTTTGGGGTTTTGGGTTTATGGTAATTTCTTTGGGGTATCCCCCTATGAATCAACCAGGGACTATGAATAGGGGTAGATTATATAAGGCTTTTGAGCACAGTATGAAAGGATTCATCTGGTCGTAATGTAGTTGGTTGACCTCCAATTAGTAGTAGGGTCTCACATATGTTCCAACATATACGTCAACTATCACCAGTTGATAGCCCACTTTTCCATGCTTTCTATAGTTTTTTCAACGTGATAGTCAAGATATGGAGTATGTTTGGGGCATCATTGTTTTCTCCCCTTCCCCCAAAATATATGTGTAGTTTTATTTAAATCCGCTAGACACAGGATTTAGTAGAGGCTCTATTAATCTTTGGGTTTGTCTGAAAATAGGCTAGTGGCACCCCAAGAATTGATGGGACAATACCTCAGTTTCCCCACTGTTTGATGGCCATAGCTTCCAGCAATCAAACATGGCTTGCTGGAATCTCCTCTATTTGGTTCTATGATTTTTCCCATTAAAACCTACATTGATTCTTGGGATTTCCAAGCCAACCATGTTTGATTGACGAAGGGTATCTTTCATGATTCATGGTGATCTTTTCACCATATTACACGGACAATACGTAATATGGCAGTTAATTTGCCATTAATGTCTCATTCTTTATTGTTATCAATAATTCACACTTGTTAATCATTATTGACCGGTTGTAGTCCCATTTACAGTCCCAAATTATTATATAGTTTAACCATTAATAATAGATAATTAATCCACAACAACGATTATGAAAACCATTGTGCTCACCCATTGATTATGGCAACAATTGACCATTACTCACCAGTATTGGTGGTATGAAAGCAATTTTTAGACCTGGATGCCACCAACCCATTATTATCGATTATTCTCAGTGACATGTCAGTCTTGCATAGCTCCACTATGCCATTCATATCCCATGATTTTGTCCCATTACTGTTGCTTATTCCATATGCCATATCATCATTGAATAGTCTTGATTATAATCATTTTCCTATCATCATTCTTGATAGGAATTACACTTGCTATCGTATAGATGTCATATCCCAGGTCTCCAGAAATATTTCCCCCAATCATATTGATTGGATTGGTTTAAGGGAAAATTTACAGGAAACCATAGATTTTCCCATTAAATATGGGGCTTTCCTGCAGATTTTCCCTTAAACCAATCTATTGACATATGCCATTCATACCATGTCATCCTAGGTCAATGCCGCAACGCCGCGACCCAGGAGTCTTTGGAGCTGGGCGCCCTGCCCTGGCACTTGGAGGATGGCCCGCTGCCGCACGCCGTGGCGATGGTGCTCTACGAGCGCCGACGGCAGATGGCGATGAAACAAAAGATGACCGGCCACCGTGGGGAGAGCACTTGGATGATATGGATGATATGTTTTTTTGATGATGGGATGATATAATATATCATATAATGGATATCAGAATCATATCCATAATGATATATCATTACAATGGATATTATGACATGATATAATTATGATGATATCGTATATAATGATGGGATGATATTATCTGTTTATTATGGATATGATATATGACCAAGCATGATGCAGGACTCTCCTTAATGGATGGACTTAGTGCGTGATGGCTTTTGGTGCACCATGGATGCCGTTAATGATGGGTAAGTAGCCCCAAGTGGCTGAATTCATTTCAGGTTGGTGAATTACGACATAATTTGGCCAGATTTGGAATGGTTCACTTTTAGTCTGAGAGATGGATGGAAGGATAGTTCTTTGCGATCCTTTTTTTTGAACTGGGAACGTTATCCAAACCGACGATGCATCTTTTTGAACACAATATCCGCAAAAACATGGTCTGTTCAAAGGATGCAATGCTCAAAAACAACGGTGTTGAACGAGTGAGTTGGCCGATTTTTGGGCGGCAGAATGCAAAGAACTTCAAACACCTTCAGATCTAAGTTGCATTACAGCACCCCTCAAGAAGATGTAGAAAGGCAGCATCCTCCTAAATCAGTGGTGGTTCACTTTTCTGCATCGTTTTGGGCAGCCAGATTCAACACTCTCCAGAAGGGATAGCGAAGGAAGACCTCCCTGGGGGGGAAAAGTCCCCAATGATGCCCAATTCTTGGGAAACTGATCATCCAATTTTGAGGTACCTTTTTTTCAATGCCCCACATGATCATTTTGATCATGTACCTATCACATCCCACGGCATTTGATGCACCTGGTAGGTGGCTTGGAAGCTTTAGAGTTCAATGACCTGCGCGAGGCTGGTGGATGCACGAACTTAGCTTAGGACTTTCAGATGTTTACCGACCATGGCCACCACTGTTGAGGGTCAACTTCTCAGTCGGGGTTCCACCTTGCAAGGTCATTCAAGCTTCACAGCAACAGGGATATCGTG
Source organism: Cladocopium goreaui (assembly GCA_947184155.2). Classification (NCBI taxonomy): domain Eukaryota; class Dinophyceae; order Suessiales; family Symbiodiniaceae; genus Cladocopium; species Cladocopium goreaui. Next base: position 583,880 of record CAMXCT020000014.1, read on the forward strand.
GATGGTGTCAGATCATCTATCTGGATGATTAAGGCCCCAACTGGCTCATATTCATCAGATTCATGATAGTCATATTCATCCTTATTCATTCTATTCATCATACTCTACCGTATATACTCTACCGTATATAATGTACATATATATATATATATATTGCATGGGTTGAAACCATATCATCTGTCATATTTTTGGTGGGTCGAAATCGTTGAAGCGATGTGCTTCACCTTCCCCGGTCAGGCTGCTGCGGATGAAGGATCCTTCCTTCGCTTGGCCGAAGAGCGGCTGGAGGCCGTGGGTCTGCCGCCGTTCAGCGAGGGATGGGGAGTTCACCCAGCAACCCGAAACAACTTGGCATTCATTGTGGGGATGCGATAAAAAGGCACCATGGTTATCCATGGTTTTCCATTTGACACCTGTGATACTTGGGTTTGTATGAAAATGGGGAGCTCCAAATTGTGATTCCAATGGGGAAAATAATAAACGATAGAGTGATGAAGCACATTTGATAGGGGGGTACCCTGTTTTTAGACAAAGCGACACACCCAGGTTGATTTTGCCAACAAAAGTTTGTGAAAGATCCAAGAAACATGGGTGGGGGATCGCTTCCGGCCTACCAATACTATCATTGATCGGTTGACTGACAATTCTGAGAGGTACAAGCACCCAGACATTAACCAATCCATATGGGACATCCACTCCATTTTTTTGGTTCATTTTCTCCCAGAATTGGTTGAAGTGACAATTCTAAGGACGCTTCAATCTATATTTTCATTTTCGTCATATTCATCATTTTCATAATTTTCATCATGTTCATCATTTTCATCATTTTCATAATTTTCATAATTTTCATCATTTTCATCATGTTCATCATTTTCATCATTTCATAATTTTCATCATGTTCATCATTTTCATCATTTTCATAATTTTCATAATTTTCATCATTTTCATAATTTTCGTAATTTTCATCATGTTCATCATATTCATCATTTTCACAATTTTCATCATTTTCATCATGTTCATCATTTTCATCATATTCATCATTTTCACAATTTTCCTGTTGCACCAGCCAGAGCCCCTCCGCCACAAACACTGGAGGAGCACCTTGCTTTGGATAAAGAAATCACGGGCCCATACACGAAGACAATTTGGGAAGGCCTTCTGTAATCTCTAAACAGCCTTTTCCTTGTAATGTTTGTCTTCTCTCTTTCGTTCTGTATCAGTACAAATGCTTCAACGCGTCTCTTCAGCTTTCATCTTAACATCTTGCCTCTTTCATCTTTCTGACGATCAGCTGATACATTTTCCATCGTTATCATTGCCTGTCTTCTGCTTATAACGTACTTCTCACGTACTTTTTTACAGTGTGTAAATACTTACGCTCCTGAGTAACTTGCTCCTCTATGCTCTCGGGCCATCCGTCGTCTAGTTTTCATCATTTTCATCATTTTCATCATTTTCTTCTACATTTGGGTTTCAAAGAAAAACATGGGTTCCAGTCAAAACACCTTTGTAATCCATGGATTTCCCCACCGCAGGTGGCACAGCCGGAGGACGGAGATCTGCTGGGAGCTGGGGCTTAGCTAAGTGGCGAGTTGATTGGGTTGATCCAGAAATGGGGAGAAATTGTAGCCAAATAAATATCCAGAATTGGCATTGGTAGCATATCCATTAGGATATTCCAATGCAGAAAATGGGTTTGATTAACCAGAAGTGGTTGGTCTATCCAGAAGTGGTTGTGTGTACCCCATGGGAAAAACATGGCATGGTATTTGTTTTCAAGTCACCATTGACCATGGTATACCGCAAAATTGCTCTTTGATTTTTTTTGAATGGGGAGAATGATGATGAACCAGGCGGAATAAGGCAACTTGCTTTCACACCCATATTGGGTTACAAATGGTTACAAGTATCAGCCCTGAATTTAACTGGGATGTATCAAGGGATGTATGGGGTTGTGTCAAGGTTCAGAACCCTAAAATTTACTGAAAGCAGGGCTGTGAGCGCCGATTTTAATCAGCATTTCTTTTTTTGTGATACTTTGTGTTCATCTCTTCTTTGGCACCCTTTCCTACACACATAGTAGAAGAACAGACTGTCACATACAAATGAAAGAAAAACATATGGGGCAAGACCATTCACGATTTCCATACTACATCACGCTCAGGCAAGGAACACCTTTAAAATACATGGGGCTCACACTTTTTCAAGGTCCGATCAAATTTTGTTTCGGTTTAGAAACTGCCACTTCCCCCAAACTTGAAATTGGTGGAAACTTTCCTCTTTGTAGTGCTTTTCGGATGCTCAATGCAGCTCTCCTGAAACTTTTCGTGCACCCAGCTTGCAGGACGCAGGTGCTAACAACAGCGCTGGAGAGAAGCTTGGCTCTGAAGGCAGTGAATTGATCCAAGAGATTCCACTGCACATGTAACATGCGGACGGATTGAGATTCGTTGGAGCAGCCAAGGGTTCCAAAACAATGTGGAAGCTGTTGAAGGTGACTCCGAACTGAGGAACCGGGGAACTGATCGCTTGATGGAGTTCCTCACCGGTGGCCTGAGGAGACTCCCTTTGTTTTTGTTTTTAGCGGGTGTGGATATGGCAGGATGTAGCACCACGGCATTTTGGGGGCCACATAGTTCCCATTTCATGATGGTTTATGATACGCACACAACATCTTATAACTATAGCCTTGATAGGGTTTATGAAGCCCACCACCTGCAGGTGATGATGATGATGATGATGATGATGATGATGATGATGATGATTCAATCTTGATGATTCGGTGATGATGTTTCAATGATGATGATTCAATGATGTTGACTCAAAGATGATGATGCAATGATGATGATTCAATGATTGTGTTTCATTGATGATGATCATTTTTATTAATTAATTGTAAACCATCCAATTTGGGGCGGGCACCTTATTTTCAGAAAAAAACATGGGTTCATCGGGATTTCATAAAGACCCCTACCTTTCTTCGGCCACCTATTTGGGTGGGGAGGTGTCGTCATGGATTTCCCATGATCAAAAAATAGCACCCAGACGACAGCCTTGTGCAATGTCTCGGATCTATGTCTTGGGCTCCAAACATTGGGGGTACCGGCAATCAAAAATGGCAATGGACAATCCTCCATGGATGATTTTGCCACTAGCACTTTCATTTATAGGCATTCCAAGTACCATGTTTGACTACCGAAAGGTATACCTGATATGATCTGGGGATGGGAGTATGACCAGTGACTGATCTGTGGCTCTGTGCTTTGCAGGGTGACATGACCCTTAGCCACATTATGGGGAACATGTTTGTCTAAAACATGGAATCTTTGGTTAAATTTGCGACACCCCTAAATGGAGTCGAATCGTTGATCATTTCACGCCATTGGCTATCAATTCATTTAGAGATAGAATGCCCATTTCCAAAAAAAATGAGTAGCCTGCAAATGAAAACCTGGTGGAATGAAAATTCTTCACTTTTGGGTCCCATTTCTTGGGAGTGCCTAGCAGGATCGATGGGATTAACTCTGTATCCATATAACAATAACCAATGGGCTTATATCCAACTATATCCCAGGTGTAGGGGATCATACTCAGGGTGATTCATCATGTGGTACGATGGGATTGTCCCAGGAAAATGCTCATTTTTTAAAGGAAAACTCCACCATTTGTAGATCATTTTGTAAGGAAACCATGGGTCATAGGATTGCCATATCAGTGTTAATTTATGGGAGGTTGTATCCCACTTATGTCCTTATCACATCCCAACTATATCTTTATCCCACTTGTATCCGCATTATAGTTTTTAGTTATCTTTATAATTCTTTATATGTATATATATATCTCCAATATATCCCCAGTATATCCAATATATCCCCAGTATATCCAATATATCCCCAGTATATCCCCATCATATCCCCATCGTTTCACCATTGCCACGTCTCGCAAGGACCCATCGAGAAGGGGCGACGAACGCGCCCTGGGACTGTCAAGTGGATGCACCTCGGCGAGACGATTTTTCAGAAAAGCCGGGGTGAAGCAGCAAAATTGGGGATTTAACATAGGGCTACCATGGAAATTCATGGGATACCCTCTGACTAATAGGTAAATCATAGGTAAATCACCTATAGATGGGCCAGTGATGTGAATGGTGGTTTTTGAATCTGGGTAAATTTCATCACGACCTCACTACGACCGAAACCTGGAAATCATGGTTAGTAAGGGAAATCTTCCCCAAATGGCCTTAATTCAGGTTAGTGAAATATTATAATTTACCCAGATAAATCCAATATTATAGTTCAATGGATTGGTTTAGGGAAAATTCAAAGGAACCCCCATCTTTCACTGGAAAATGGTTTCCGGTTAGGATTTTCCCTTGAACCAATCCGTTGAATAGGGGTATCAATGGGAAAATCACCGATAAATGGGGATTAACAAACATGATTTTTCATGACATTTCATGGATATAGAATGAGATATCATAGGGATACCCTCTGGTTATTTAACATTGCGAACTGGAAAATCACAATGTTCAATATGTAAATCATCTATAAATGGGCCATGTTCCACGGCTATGTTAAATGACCAGAGGGTATCATGGGAAAATCCTCTGTAAATGGGAATTTGATGTGAATCAATGACATTCATGCATATAGAATCTAGAATGGGATTTCATAGGGATATACCCTTTGGTAATTTGTTAAATAGCTATGGTAAAGCCATGGCCCATTTATAGATGATGATATATGATCATACATGGTGACATGGAGCATCAATACTGGAAACCCAGGTTTTTGTGGGATGTACCTTCCGTAATCCAAACACTGCTGGCTGGGAAATCCTGTATAAGTATAATATATTTATGTATAAATGGAGGTTTCTAGCTGGGTAATTCGTCTATAAAAGTTTTTTTTTTTTTGCATTGCCATGTTTGATTACCAGTTGGTATTGGATATAATTTTGTATACAGGGATATATTGAGAGATCATTATTATTATTATTATCATTATTATTATTATCATTATTATTATTGCATGCTCATTGATATCGACCTCATCCACCGACTATAGCAACTCAAGCGTTTTTCTTGGACAGGGGGAATCGAAGCTGGCCAACGTCAGAGGATGAATCCCTTGAATTTCACCAAGCGAAGTCCTTTTATCGGGGCGCCATGGAAAAACCAGGCATCAATTCACAAGGGCAACTCCAAAATCTCATGCGACAAGCATTTTTCCAGCATGTCCATATCCTGAGGGCCCATTCTCATCATTCTCCATCTTTGGACAAACGTTTGCAGGGATGGCCAGCCCAAAGTGTTTTAGTCCGCGGAGAACATTTCTGCACCAAAAAACGATCTCCAAGAGATAAGGGATACCCACGCATTTTATTTTCCAGCTCAGCTAAAAGACAAAACATATCTATGTTTTTTGGATCCATTTTGTTTGATCCCTTCATTTTTCTTGGTGCCTACCCCCTTGTAACATGGCTGCGGAGAATGGCGCCAAACAAAGCCAGGTGCTTTTGCGATGGCAAGGTGCGCCGTTGAACGAAGAGCGTTTACAACGGGCTGTGGATTTGGTCATCCAACAGCAACCCATGCTGCTCCTTGGTCAAGGGTGATGGTTAGTGGGGTGCATCGTCCCATTTTATGGGCTTATGTAGTGAATCAACTGTAATAGCAATAGCAATAGTAATAATAATAGTAATAATAATAATAGTAATAATAATAGTAATAATAGTAATAATAATAGTAATAATAATAGTAATAATAATAGTAATAATAATAGTAATAATAATAGTAAGAATGATTCAGAATGATAGTAATAGTAATAACAATAGTAATCATAATAGTAATATCCAGTATATACCAATTACTTAATCTGATCTCGGATTCGTCACGTCTCACCTGGAAAGGGACGCAAAGGGACCTCGTTGATGAATGAAGGTACTCAAACGTGGCATGAATCTGGAAACCCCACGGTTCTGAAAGATTCGTACAGTTACTGAAGCTGAAAACCATGGTTTTACCATGGTTTTTCCATGGTTTTACCAAGAAAGATATGGTTTGACCATGGTTTTACCATGGTGTCACCAGTGGTTTACTATGAACGTTTCGTATTCACCATGGCTTCGACAAAACGTCGTCCGTTTTGATCAAGCTCTCGGATCGACAACACCGAGGCGTGCATGTGTCCCTCCAGACGACCCTTGGTGCGCAGTTAGGGTCAAGACTGACACAGGAAACAATGCAATTTGTTGGCTATATATATATTTAATGTATATATATATGGCCATATTGGACTGTGAAAGCGGATATTGGTGGCTTGAATTGATTGAAATCCCAGCAGTTTGTGGTTCATGCTTTTTGCTGGTGAAACCATCAACTGTTTGGCAACATTTCCATTCTTACTTCACGCTTTTTCATCGTAGCCATTTTTTTAATTTCATTTGTTTTGGCGAGAGTTTCGCTATTCCCAGTTAAGCAACCCCAGTTCACCAACCACCGTAGTTGCTGACCTCTATTCCCTTAAAAAAAATCATGTCAACCCTGGATAAATAATCTTCCAGGCTGTTTAATTAGGGGGGTACCAATTAAGCACTAGAGTATCCACTACTTGGGAGTATCCGGGGTTGACATTAATTATTCAATAAAGTTGTGCATATCCCAACCCTTAGGTGTGGCTCGTTTCAGGACAGCACCGACTTACTTCTGGGCTCCCGCAACAGTGGCTTCTCGACCACGGCAGGGGGGACCCAGTTGCGGAGGTGTAGAGTTTGCCCTGGAAGTTGAAATCCTTCCAGATGTCCTTCTCCAAAAAAAGGCGCTTTTGCTCCCAAGGTATGAAGGTATGGCAATCTGATTGGAAGGAACGATCAATACATAATTCAGCTTTTTGGGGCCGCATTTTTTCAGACAGACTCATATGTTTTTGTCGTGACTAATAGTGAGTGCTAGTGGCTATTTATACTAACTTGCGGATTACTCAAAGTTAAGAGTTAAATGTTGAGGTCAGCATCACTATGACACAGGTTGATGGTGTATATTTGGTGGTGAATTCTTGAGCTTCAGCGGTCAATGATTGTGTTCTCGCCAAGTATATATATAATATACATATATACATATATATATATATATTGGATATATATATATATTGGATATATATAAAATATGACCCCAGAATTCACCACCAACTTCACCTTGTAGACTCGCACAGGTGGCTGCCAGCTGGTCGTTGCTGAATGAGCTGAACTTCTTGGAGCAATGGCCGAAGGCCATGGCGGCCATCGGCCGTTTCAGCCATGAAAAATCTCAGCTCAAAAACGATCAACTGGTTGAGTCTTGGGTATGGGTCAATACCTATAGATACCATTTTTAGTGGGATGAACATCCATTTACCAGCTATTTTGGGGTTCACTAGGTGCCAGGGTTTTGACCCATCCCCTCTTATGAATGGCTTAGACTTATAAAACTTTGGGATCTGACATCATTCGGTGAAAAAACATATGGCCTAGTCGTATAATTGGGTACCCCAATATTGAATGGTTTATTACTATTGTTATATTCAAATATAACCGACATAAGCATTTTGGAGGTCCACCATTGACAAAGCCATAATCAGACCTGAGTCCAGTCCAAGAACTTGGATGCAACCAACAATTGGAACATCCAAGAAATGCACCAAAAGTGAGGATAATTAATCATGAAATATTGTGAGTCAACAAGATGAAAAACACCAAATGGGGGATACAGGCCAATCGATAGCTTGACATATGCCAAATGTTCACACGCATCAGTTTGTATATTTCCATTTTAAGGGTTGCAACTCATTTGTTTGGTGGGAAAATTGCCTCATGAGGAAATCGTGATCACTGAAGAAAAACAGATGTCCCAAAGAAAATCCATTAGTCTCAGCGCATCACATCGTCAAGACAACCTCCATGACGCTCATTGTCAGGGTTGGAGTGCAACCCACCACAAACGTGTCTGGATTGGCCAGGGATCAATGGGATGTCGTTGGTTATACAGTGTATATAAATTATATATGTATATATAAGATATGTATGTACGTGTATATATATATAGATAGATAGATAGATAGATAGATAGATACATAGATAGATAGATAGATAGATAGAGATATCCCATGTTATATTAATGCCAGGCTCCTTTACATGTAATCCCCATTGAATCCCCATTGAATTATGGTGAAAAGTCACAACTTGACCACCTCTGATCAGGTGCGAAGAGCGGTGGCAGAAGCTCAGTTTCAAGCCATATCCCTGGGCGTTGGTTGATGATTCAACCGTGCTTTTAACCATCAAACATAGATAAAAATAGTGGATATAACTGATAAATGTTGGTAGATATCAATTGTTTAGTGGATATAACTGATAAATGGTGGTTGATGATTAGTGCGCTTAATTTTGATTTCAGTGTTTCAACATATGGGGAGATCCATGAAGTGCGCAAGCACATGAAGTCCTGGGATTTGAGCAGTTTTTGGACTGGAAAGCCCCTTTTGTGGGTTGCCGTTGAATCTAACCATCCGTTGCATTTTATACCATGGGATCGGAGATGAACCAGGCTCTCTTGGTCGACATCATGCAGTTTTTTTTTGCGAACCAAGCTGAAGCTCAGTGATCCACTAAGGGAGCCATTTACCTCTGCTGGCCGCGCACGTTTATTCGATCTGCAAATGCCTTCAAGATTCCCAAGTTGGCAAAGATGCTTGTTGGCGTTGTTGGCGACAGTGTACTTTCACCCAAGGTGTTCAAGGAGGGTTTTACCTAGTGCAAGCTGAGTAAGTGGGGCATGGTACCTTACACGCCTTACAACATCTTAGTGCTGAAATGTGTGAATGGATATGCGGCAGGGGGATTTTTGATGATTTTTGCAAGACTAGTTGTAGGTACACGTTTCTGTTCATCGTCAATCCATTCTTGGGTATGTCCAAGAATGGAGAACGGAGCACGATTTCCCGTTCCTCACATGTTGTTCTTTGAGTATCATTTTCCCCATTTTCACATGATTTCCCGTTCCTCACATGTTATTAGACATGTTGTAGACTGGTCCTCCTTGACATCCTCATCGCAGACGTGGTGGTCTGGTCATCAACAGGGATGATGTGAAGCGCTGACATTCGGAATGTGAAGCCCTGTGAATCATCTTGGATTTACCACATTTTACCCCCATCTTTTGCTGGTTCAATCCCCTTGCCCCCAATCAATTTGATGGTAAAGACATGTAAAGACCAGCCGTTGTGTCTGGTTAAGATTTTGCCAACAAAAAAAAAACCATTGAATCACAGGAAGACATCTTCATCACACTGATGTTTCACCATAGAATCTCCACGAGTTACACCGCCATGCCGCCATGGAAAGCAGGCCGAAGAACAAGATGACTGACAGTTTTATCAGACTTGAGATCTCCTTGCCAAGTGGACGGAGTGAAATTGTCGCGGTTTCGCAATACGGCACCATTGCTGACGTGAAAGTAGCGGCGCAAAGGTGTTTCGGGCAGCGTTTCCTGAGGCTTGCTGCGCCTGATGGGCGTCTTTTAGATCCAACAGACTCTCTTTCACTTTCTAATTTTCAAGATGGAGACAGCCTTGCTGCTGTTGCACTGCAGCCAACGATAGCTGCAACTCGGATGGCGTTTGCTATGGGCTGTGTTGGAGGCAACAGAACTGTCACATGGGGCCATTCCCTTGGTGGTGGCTCCTTTGGGAGGAGCACCGCCATCAGACATCAGCCCAGCAACATTCAGCAGATTTGTGCCACAGGCTATGCATTTGCTGCTGTTTCGGCAGATGGAGCTGTGATGACATGGGGCGACGGCATCTATGGTGGTGACAGCTCCAGAGTCCAAGATCAGCTCAGAAATGTTCAGAAGATTTTTGCCACAGATTTCGCTTTTGCTGCGGTTTTGGCAGATGGAACTGTGGTGACATGGGGCGATGCAGAAAATGGTGGTGACAGCTCCAAAGTCCAAGATCAGCTGAGGAATGTTCAGCAGATTCTTGCCACAGGCTTTGCCTTTGCTGCTGTCTTGGCAGATGGAAGCGTGGTGACATGGGGCACTGCAAGCCATGGTGGTGACAGCTCCAGAGTCCAAAGTCAGCTGAGGAATGGTCCGCAGATTTGTGCAACAGACCATGCTTTTGCTGCGGTTTTGGCAGATGGAACTGTGGTGACATGGGGCGATGCAGAAAATGGCGGTGACAGCTCCAGAGTCCAAGATCAGCTTAGACACGTTCAGAAGATTTTTGCCACAAACTATGCTTTCGCTGCGGTTTTGGCAGATGGAAGCGTGGTGACATGGGGCGATGCAAAACGTGGTGGAAACAGCTCCAGAGTCCAAGATCGGCTGAGGAATGTTCAAAAGATTTTTGCCACACGCTTTGCTTTTGCTGCTGTTTTGGCAGATGGAAGCGTGGTGACATGGGGCACTCCAAGCCATGGTGGTGACAGCTCCAAAGTCCAAGATCAGCTTATACACGTTCAGGAGATTTGTGCTACAGAAGGTGCTTTTGCTGCGGTTTTGGCAGATGGAACTGTTGTGACGTGGGGCATTGCAGGCAATGGTGGTGACAGCTCCAGAGTCCAAGATCAGCTGACAAAAGTTCAGCAGATTTGCGCTACAGAAGATGCTTTTGCTGCAATTTCGGCAGATGGAAGCCTGGTGACATGGGGCAATGCAAAACATGGTGGTGACAGCTCCAGAGTCCAAGATCAAATTAGCCACTTGTAGTTGGATGCCAGTGCAAAAGAGAGCAGCAGAAATCATCCAGGAAGGAGGTTGGAACTTGGAACTTGGAACCACAGAATCCATGGTGGATGGTCAACATGATTAATCGATCTTGTGGCTCCTACTCTGCAAACTAAGATAGGCTATGGAAAAAAACACCTTTTGTAGATCATTTGTTAGGGAAATCATGAATTCCACGCCTAGACATATCTAGACATATCTATGTTAGTTTTACGGGAGAGTATCTCAATTTTGACCCATAGCATTTCTTGAGTGTAAGGGGGTTGAAGACAAATATGGCTCTGAACATGGGGACAAAAACACCTCTATCCCCCATGGTATTCCATCATCCCATTTTTACAGGACATAAAATCTTGGAAAGACATTTTGTTCCCGAATTTTGGATGATGGAAAATGGTTTGCAAAACATTTTATCCTGTCAATGATGGCAAATCTTGGATGATGAACCCCGGCACTGGTGTTTTTTCCCCTACCCTCTGGTAAACGTTTACAAAAAACTATGGAAAGATCCATCGTGCTATTAATGGGAAAACTAACTATTTCTATGGCCATTTTCAATAGCTATGTTAAATTACCAGAGGGTATATCCTATTAAATCCCATTAAATCCCATTAAATCCCATTAAACCACCATTTTCCTATGGTTTTCCTATGGGCCATTTATAGTAAAGTCAAAGTCCCTACTTTTGCCCCAGGACCACTTCGAAGGATTCCAAAAATCTGGCAGATGAAGTCTATGGCACCGTGGCGGGGTCTAGCTGGCGGCCCCAAGGGCAATGGGCAATGCCCCTCGGAAATGGCTGTTCAAATGGGAAAAACATGGGAAAAACCATGGGAAACACGATAAATCCCCCTAATGGGCATTTTTTCATGGGAACATTATCTATACAGTGTTGGACTTCCCAAAAAAAATGAAAATATGACTACCAGGGGGTAACCAAAGTCAAATGGTTCAAAAGTGCTGCAATCTCTTCCTCCTTATTGAATACGCCTGAGAAGGGATCCCAAAATGAATAGACACTACCTTCCATCAGGGTTTCATTTCATCATTAGCTGATCCCTGAAACCCATCGCCAGCCGTTTTGATGGATTTTGATCAATTCCCAAAGGTTTCAGTATCATTAAAAAATCCTATTTTGTTGCCACTCTTTTCCATTTTGTTCAATGTTTTTCCACTTTTCCCACCATTTTCCCATCTTTTTCTCATTCTTTCCATGACATTCCCATGGTCCTGGTCTTGTTGCTGAGGAGTCATGAATGAATCCGGATGGGCCTGGTGGAGGTCCGATTCCTCTTTGAACATGCCGCTGGGACAGCGGGACGTCTGTGATCGGTCGGAAAACAATTTGCATGTTAGACATCTGATGGTGTAACAGTGTAACATGGAAAAGTGGAAAAAAAAATGGGCTTAAAAAGGGCTAGAAACTGTTTGAAACCAACATTTAAGTGTTGAAACCATTTTTCCAACTTTAGAAACCAACTCTACGACATTTCATTTTCAAAAGTCATAGAGTTGAAACCCAAAAATCAGATTGCTTCGTTTCTTATGGCTAGAGTGGTTGAGAACATCATAACCGAAAAAGAAATCGGGAGATTTTCGGCGGCAAAAAATATGGGGCGAACCTTGGTGAAGATGACTGGGGGTTTCCATAGTCATGGGGCCACCCCAATAGCTGGATGGTTTGGCTAAGGGAACATCTATAAATGGATGAGAACTGGGGGTAGCCCCAAAAAAATAGGAAAGCTCCATATGGTTCATTATGTTAATGATAGTTTCCCCAATGAAATTGGACACTTGATGATCTTTTTCTGGTACCCTAAGGCGCCAGGTTTTTGGATCCTGAAACCTCGACCGAGGTGTCTGATCCACTTGGAAAAGAACTCGGAGGTGACGTCATGTGTTTATTGCAGCGTGACTCACAAGTGCCTCGACGTTTGTTTGAAAAGCGCGGGACCCCGGGACTGGTAGAAGTCTTATGTTTTCGTTGAGCAAAACACAGGGCGAACGTTTGATGATGTTTGGTTTCATCAAGGCTGAAGACATCACCAAGATAATGCCCCGAACCGCCGGTTGATCGTTTGGTGCTACAATATACCAAATGGTTCACTGCGGGATTCTAATCATTCTAATCCACGAATCGGCAACCCTTATCAACCTACCAGCAGGTTCGGGGTTGGAAGGTGAACTGGACACTTAGTTCATTTGCCGTGTTGGACTACCGGCCCCATCATTTCCACTATGTGTGGAGATGGTACCATGTTAGTGAATCAAAATATCATAAAATATCGAACATAGCCATTCATAGATGTCTTCACACCAGTTGTTGAACTCCCCATCGAATCACTGTTTTGGCCGTTGAAATCACCCATCTAATCGCCGTCGCGCGGCCCGAGGTACGCCGACGGCGGCGCGGTGGCGGCCTTCGTGACAGCGCTGAGCGAGGCGTATGCCGTGCTGGAGCGAGGGGAGATGCCCAGCGGTGCCTTGGATCAAACAATCTGCTGGGTTAATCAACTATATAATATACCCTCTGGTAATTTAACATAGCTATCGAAAATCACCATTTTTCATGGGAAAATTCACTATAAATGTGGTATGTTCAATAGTTATGTTAAATTACCAGAGGGTAGTTAATGACATATATATATATATAATGGGTTAACAGGGGTTCAGACTCAATAGTTGATATTATTAATATATATATATATATCACATATAAATAGTTAATGATAATTAATATGAAATATATAGGTTGAACAGTAATGGTCGAACAGTAATATCAACTGTATATTAACTATTAGTGGTTCAGAATCAGTAGTTAATATATTGATCAATCTGTATGTATATATATATATGGTTAATGATAACTATAACTCTAATGGTTCATATTGAGTGGTTAGTAATTATAATATTACAATCAATGAATTGGATCTTCCAGTCCTCCACTATACTTCCCAATCAATAATAACAGTGAATGTACTGTGTGCATATATACATGGTTAATGCTAACTATAACTATAACCACTATAATATCTACAGTGATAACCAGTCATAGTTAACTATAGATACAGTATCTATAGTTTAATTAGTCATAGTTAACTATAGATATTACAATTATGACAAGTATAGCATGACAGTAGTAAACCAAAAACTAATGGCAATTGTTTGCTAAAATCAATAGTATCAATAATTAACATGGTTAATTACACGTATAGATACCACTATAGATATATAACCCTTCATAGTTACAAATCATATATATATAGTTTTAGTTATGGTCATTAGTCTGTAACGATTATGATCTGCTATAGAACAACGGTGAACACAAGTTAGCAATAGTTGATAGTTGATCACAATTAGTGAATGACAGATAATAACTAGTTCTTTTAGTAATGAGGTTGGTAACTTTTATTTCTCATCGTTTTGTATCCACGATCAGACATGATATGGGTTAAAAAACATGATTTCATGGGATTTCACCACAAGTTGATAGGAATAACAAAGACCATGGGTTAATATTGTCTGGTTACTGGATACCCCCTGGTAAACTAAGAGTTAGGTATGGAAAATCACCATCTTCAATAGGTAAATCAACTATTTCTATGTGCCATGGCTTCACTAGCAAACTGTTAGTCATTACCAGAGCGTCATCAACGAGATGAGCCACCCCGCCGTACTTCCCAAGCCACGCTGCAAAAAACACTTGAGCAGTGTTCAAAACCCCTGTTGGTTGATGATTAGTTCGGGGATTATACTACCGTTTATGTATTGGGGACTCTAATAATCCAAGAACGGGAAATCCCGTTCTTAACCAACCAGTATTTCATGGAATGATAATGATAGAGGGATAAACCAACACTGCTCAATCTGCTCACTTCTTCCGAGGCGAAGAACATCCAGTGCTTTCGGTGCAGGAGCAACGCTTGTGGCGATATCTGGAGGGCCTTCCGGGTCGCGAGGGTCAAGTCGATGTGCCGCTTGGGCGATGGGTGAAACGACCAGGAAAAATGTGGGTTGTTTAGCCATACGAAATGGGAGAAACATGTGGATATGACATGGGTATACAGCCAAGAGTCGCAAAAATAACCTATATCATAAAATAGGGTCATCAATAGTAATCAATATAACTTGAAAAATAACCAAGCAACAAAACAAGAAAGTATTGAAGTAGGTACAATGATGGAACTCATCAAGTCAACCCTTTTGTGTTGTTTTTTGGGTTACCCCCAATTTTTTTTATAGAACACCTTTCATATGCGATGAATTTTCACATGGAACCAACAAATGCAAACAAGGGTCATTTCAAATTGTCGAAACATTCTTAGGACTTAAAACCCATTTTGAGTTGCAAAGACATCAACTGTCAAAGGGTCTGTTTAAGGAGAAACACGGGCGCGATCCTTAGTTTTGAACCTGTGTGTTGGATACTGATGTAGTAGATCTTCCCAAGTAGGTGTTCCCAGAGGACCTTTGAAAGCGATTTTGGTGTTCAAAAATCACCAACTGAACCACAACCTGATCATTTCTATTACATATATGACAATCCAATTTTGGCGACATATATTAGATATTTCATATCCATGTCCATGGTTTTCTACCGGTGTCTCAATTTCTGACTGTGGTCAACTTTGGGAACCAAAGGTATCTCTTTGACATCGTCAACGACATGTACAACCACAAGTGGGGCCACAGCGTTGGAATGCTCAGTCTGGGTAGCGAGAGATGTGGAACTTCTTCTTCTGAGTTTTCCAGATTTACATAGATTTACCACACTTTTATCAGATGTAGACAGAAGCAAGGACGTCTAGGTGCAGAATTAGCCTAGCTATACAGAGAAATGATGGGACGCCAACATTTGTGCAAGTTTACCACATTTATACCGCATTTATACCACATTTATACCACGGTTATATCACATTTATACCACATTCATATCACATTTATACTATATTAATACCACATTTCTATCACATTTATATCACATTTATTTTGTTGAACTTTGACTTTACCACGCCATCTCCACGGCCAAAATTTGGGAGGAAACCCCCAGATTTTTTCGCCAGATGTTCCGTGGTTAAAAGAACACCTCCATCAGTGGAATGTACTCCCCCAGTTTTGTTGGTGAGATTCGATCTCCAGCTAGGGAAATGATAACGATCTTAGCATGTGACCAATCCAACCACTCTTGTGAGGGTCAATACGGTGAATCATCCCCATTTCAAAGCCGACATTTCAGGTTTTTTCAACCCAAATAGGGAATCACAGCGCCATGGGTCCTAAATTCTTTGCCAGACATTTTGGAGGAGAGTAGGACATACTAGAATTCAGGTTTGTGCCTCTGACATGTCATTAAGAAGCAGCGTCATATGCAGTGAAGTTGCTTCTTCCAACGTCAGCCCCAGTTCAGCGGTAGTTTCGCACTAGATATTCTAGCACATTCTCACTCATGTCATGTTTTTTGATGGTGTTTTTGCACCATTCAGATCCACCATTTGGTGTACTGTACCCTCTGGTAATTTAACATAGCTATTGAAAATGGCCATTTATAGTGGATTTACCCATTAAAAATGGTGATTTTCCATAGTTTTTTGTATGTTTACCAGAGGGTAGACACATTTAGATCATTTAGAGAAGACGACGCCCACACGTACCGGGCCAACAAAAAGGTGGGCATAGACTTCACCATGAAGATCTGCGACCTGGTCCGTGCTGCAGGGCGACGAATGGCTTGTAGCGAGGATGAACGAAACATGATGAGACATGGTGGGAGCTGCGGAAATGTATGACATATGAAGATGAAAAGGCATAGCATATATATATACACGATGATATAATATATGATATAACTAAAGATGTAACCACCGTTTTACTTTTAACTATTCAACTATAAGATAATGTCGATACATCACTTATGGCACTGCAAAGGAAATATGAAGATGAGATGTGGGCATAACGACCTCACTGCGACCTCGTTGGAATGATGGGAATTGTAAGGGGCAACTGCATGATTAAATTAATGTCACTTGAATGAAGCCACATACATTTCAGTGAATAAGCAACCAAAAGGGAGTGAGCAACAACCATTTTTGGTTCCGATGGAGCTTCACATGTTCTCATTGTGGGATCATGTCGTTCATATGCTATAGAAAAGGACAACCAAAGCAACAGTTACACTCCAGTAAATTAACATAGACCCTGAACATAGTGATTTTTGAGTGGAACCTCATCTTCCACAGCCCTTCTATTGCACGGTGCAATCCCCAGCGCCAGGAGATTGCCTGGATCTCTTGCATGAGCTGCGCCATGCTGCGGTGCTCTGGCAGAAAGAAGGTGATGGTGACTTCGCCGGGAAATGGGGTCATTTTTTGTGGGGAAAATGAGAATTACCCTCTGGTTATTTAACGTAGCCATGGAACATGGCCCATTTATAGATGGTTTACCTATTAAACATGGTGATTTTCCATGGCCATGTTAAATAACCAGATGGTAACCATGGTATTTTTTTGCGGGCACCCTATTTTCGAGCCTCTATGCTGGTTTAGCACTAACATGATTGAACATGATGATTTTACCAGGAATTATTTGAGAAATGAAAATTTGACCTAGAAAAAATGGCCATGGGGAAACATACCTACCCATCTTCCATTTGCAGGGATGAACACCCAGCCATCAGGTACCATGTTTTGACACATAGCCATGTCTTGTACTCCATGAAGATACACCAAACGTGCACCAACATTCGTTTCGGGCCTGGCGATCTTTCTCTTTCGAAAGAAATCCAAGGCGTTTGTGTCTTGCAACCTGTAGCCCTTCGGGCCTTCAGTCCAATCGAATTTAGCTCGATCCTTTTGTGAAAACTCGCTTTTGAGCCCTACTGATTTTCGTGACTCAAACGACCCTGAATGCGCCTGAGAAAGGGTAAAGAAGTGAAGGGTTGATTGAACAAAAATCAACTTTCATCATTGGCATCACCATGTCCATCTTCATTTGGCCTGCAAGAACAAAGAAGATAATTCAGCCTCCTGACACCGGCAGCTGCTATGTTGCAAGGTTGATGCCTGATGAAGAGATGTTGAAGTTGATGATCGTGCATAACGGCAGGCGAGACATTTTGGGGACCCCAAGGGCGACTTGTGCGAAAAAGGGGCTGGATGATTCTCAGGATTGCCCCTGGATCCAAAAAACTCAAAACACATCCCAGTTCTATTTAAAACCCAAACAAATCCAAGGATTTTTCATAAATTCCAAGGGATTTCCCCCCAAAAACATCCCCAAAAAACTGGGATTTTCCCGGATCCTGCCAGGCTGGGTGAGGCCGAGGGTGCCGTGGCCTGCGTCTCGAACTACGTCATGCTGCGGATTCCTTGCTTGGAGCGAGGGAACAGCCCGGTGGCGGACATCTGTAGCCGCGTGAAGTACGTGGCTTGGATGCAGTTTGAAGATGTTTGAAGGGGATTCTAAGGGAAGATCGGGATTTGGTGGGATTTTAGGGTGAATATACTAGGGAAATGTAGGGAATGGGGAGTAGGAATATAGTGGGATTTCAAATCAAAAATGGCTCAGAAATCACATGAAATAAGGGATAACATAGGAGTATTTGGGGGGATATGGGATTTTCACCATTTAAACCGATTCAGTCGGAATGTAATTATGAAGTAGTGGATTTTTTTGATTGGGATATAGTGGAAATCTAAGGGGATTTAGGGGTATAATTATACACCTTTTGGGGGTATATAAGTGTGAGTTGTTGGTTTTCCGGAAAAAATATAGATATTCTGTGTTTTCTAAAAGACATCTGAATATTACTGGGATATCAATGGGGATATTGATGGGGACATTAATCAATCGAGATACATAGATTTTAAGCATCAAATGAATGAGCACTGGCTGCGTTTGACACCCCATTTACTTGACCATGAGCTGAGAATCTATTAAACAAGCAGTATAGGTAAATGGCAACTTTTCGGGAAATTTGGTCATTCTATCTTTACATTTACCCTATTTTTCCCCTTGGTTCCGAGGCGTTGGGAGCACCCCTCAGGGGTGGATGGGTTGGTTTCAAGGAATTTTGGCCTGGAGGGCACACTATGCACTGAGTGGCTTGCTTCACTGTAAAAACTGTGTGGATACCCGGCCTGGTTATGTCAAACATAGCTATGGAACATGGCCATAGAAATAGTTGATTTTCCCATGAAACATGGTGATGTTCCAATGGAAATAGTTGATTTTCCCATGAAACATGGTGATTTTCCAATGGAAATAGTTGATTTTCCCATGAAACATGGTGATGTTCCAATGGAAATAGTTGATTTTCCCATGAAACATGGTGATGTTCCAATGGAAATAGTTGATTTTCCCATGAAACATGGTGATGTTCCAATGGAAATAGTTGATTTTCCCATGAAACATGGTGATTTTCCAATGGAAATAGTTGATTTTCCCATGAAACATGGTGATTTTCCAATAGTTCTATGAGTTTACCAGAGGGTAGCCATGCCCACGATCCCTTCGCGCCACTGAGATGGTGACGCATGGGCACTTCAGTCGACCCAGAAGCACCGAGCAAGCACATGTGACTCGGCAGACCGGGGCACACCGGGGAAAGGCGACAGGATATGGGGAGATTGGCCCAGAAAAAAATGGGGATACCCTCTGGTTATGTCAAAATAGCTATTGAAAATGGCCATAGAAATAGTGAGTTTTCCCATGAAAAATGGTGATTTTCAATAGCTATGTGACAGTTTACCAGAGGGTAAAAAGCAAAGAAACATGGGAATATGCCCTTTGGAACATGCACAACTACAAACATGGGAACACATGTGACCTGCAAAACTGAGCGATCGGCCAGCCAAAATTGAATATCAGGTAGGCCGCCAAGAAATGATCGGTCGACTGGGCACACAGACACTCAAAACATACGCCGACACTCTACACCAAACATAGGGAGTCTCCAAAGCCAGGCTAGTTGGAGGATCTTCGCAAGGGCTGCACCATCAATTGGATGACTCAAGAAATCCAACTTTAGGATTTATAGTTTGTCCATCTTTACTTGGCTTTGTCAAAAATACGGTGCCGCTCAAATTGTCAAAGCATTGGTAAATCTCATGAATCATCGCCATTCGTTTCTATTAATATTAAGCTATAGTCATAAATTGGGGGGTATAGCCTATTTTCACACCCAGTCCCCAGTTGCTTGGTAACAGAAATTTCTTCTGCTGGTGGAATCCCCCCGTTTTTTGCGGCTGGAATTCAATCTGTTTGCTGGTGCAACAACGTGTGCCACACATGGATATGTTTACTGTATCTTTATCAACCAAGAGGGACGTGCTGCCACGATATCCCGGCCACTTTCCTGCAAATCTAGATGTTTGTCTCTAGTAAACCATCTCAGTCATCTCATTTGGGACCAAATGTTCATCATATTTTGGCCTATTCCCACATCATGTGTTTCTGCACCTTGCGAACCAACACATCAAATCTTGGATCAAATCAGCCTTGATTCCGGCAATGGTTTCGGCTAGCGTGACTCATACAGTTCTTCTCCGGACTGATGGCAATGCTGTTGCTGTTGGAGACAACGGACACGGACGATGCAACATCCCAGCCTTGGATGAGGGAATGTTATACACACAGATTTCTGCAGGCGGGGTCATGCAGTGCTTCTGTGGAGTGATGGCAGTGCTGTTGCTGTTGGAAATAATGATTAAATAATGATTATGGACAATGCAGCATTCCATTGCCAGAGCCGGGAATTTGCTATGTTGGTGATTTGACATGTGGCAGAGACCTAGTTTTACAACTAGAGGCTGTGGTGGAGGATGATGCAGTCACCCTGTTTTTTGCTCGACTTTGGTTGGGGAAGAACGCCTTCGTTTGACAGCCGGAGGCTTTGATTCGGATAGCCCGTGAGTTGAAGATGAACCTTCCAGATCTTCACCTCGTCCTGCCAAATTGGGCTATTGTTGGCCAAACTCTGCCGTGCAAATCCCGCCGCCTTGGTTGCCGAGGTGACTCAAAGTACACAGCACCCGCGACCTTGACATAGACATAGTTTCTAAACTACAGCCAGTGCCTGGAGGATGAAGCATGTGCTGCAAGAATGGTCTCATTTTGTTAGAAAATGAATGTTAGTTGAACGTGTTTGCAGCCACCGTCCCAACAAAAACAAGGCCATCAGAGATCCTTGCTTTGTTCAAACACGTTTGCTTTATCAAGAGCAACAGATAAGCGTTGCGCGTTCAGGAGACGCTACTGATTATGTGTTCGCAAACTGACAGGTACCCATATAGGCACTCCAAAACTTACTGGTGCTAAACGCAGGGAATTTTCGGGAATGATCCCAGTCATCACTAGTAATAATGTGTAATGTCATCATCCCAGCATCCCCCAGCAACCCATCCAGCAACCCGACGTAAAACGCACCAGTAAGAATATATAGGTACTGATCATCTTGGATCTTTGGCCTTGACCGAAGCCAGTTGGATGGTTAAGCCCTCATTGCCCATGGTAGCCTCGTAACTGGAATTTGTGGTTCTCATGACCAGCCAGCCAGCTATCCATATGGTATTCAACATTTATGCAGACTTCTTCGGGGTCATATCATGTTGTCAAATTGAAATTCTGTTTGGGTAGCATTGTTTCTGGTGAAATCACAATCAAAATGCTGGTGACACAACAGTGCTGGTGAAATCCACATATTGGTCAAACAATGTTCAACATGCAGGTTAAACATGGTTAAACCTGGAACATGTTTTTTCCATATATTGGGAACAATAATCCCATTCGACTATATTCGACTCATATTTTTCAGAGGGGTAGGTATACCACCAACCAGCCCATTTGTTGCCTTTGTCAAATCCTCAGTTTTCGGGTTGTGGTTTGCCACGAAGCCGCGCCTGTCCCATTTCGAGGCGCGTTTGAACATCGGCGGCATGGCCGCTCGGCGACTCTTTCTTTTCGTCGAAAGGTGGTGACGGGTGAATGGCAGTCAGCACTGAATGATGGTTACGGCATGTTACTGCAAGATGGAGGTTTCTTAAAATGAGGAATCCCCAAAACAATAGGTTTCAATACTGGATTTTTGGACACCTCTATAATTCCTCTATATATAACTGGATTTAATCTGATTTAATGAGATGGACCATATGTAGTAGCGAAAATGATTCATATGACATAGTCTAACTTTCCAAGGACACCGACTTTAGTGCCATGAAGCTTCATCTTGAGGTTGACGAACATCCCAAAATATTGGTCCCTTATCATCCCAAGGTGGGGGATGATGACTGGGAATGGTTTATATTAATACCACCTATTAAAAATGTTGATGAATATTTGGGGATGGTGCAGATGGCATTGTATAAAACCCACATAAAAAAATCAATTTTTTGGAAGTGAAGAACCTACCTTTTTTCTTCCATTTTCTTCCATCGAAGTCAGTTCTTTTTCCCCAGATTGGCACCGATGGCAACTTCGTGCAACTCTTCAAGACGGGGCGGGGGAGGCGGGGATTGAGGTCGGACTTCGCAGCTTTTCTTAGGGATTGGTTTTGATGGAAAGTTTACCAGACCGGAACCCCCCCATATTTGATGGGAAAGAGCATGTTTTTCTTTGGATTGGTTTCAAGTTTTAAGGTGGAAATTTTACCAGACCGGAACCCCCCTCCATAATTGGTGGAAAATGATGAGAAAAACCCAAGATTTGATGGGAAACACCGGGAAAAACCTGGAAAAACTGGGAACAACTGTGTTTTTTTTGTTGATGCTCTCTTTCATGATCCCACCGGCAGGGATCCAAGCTGGTCACGGGCGCCCTACGTCATTCAGCTGCGGATGGACAATGAAGGCGGAATTTGGTGCGTGGCACGGCACATCAAGGGGGTAGCCATGGGTAGCCCAATAGCTGGATGGTTTATTTCATGGAACATCCCATGAACATGGATGATAACTGGGGGTAGCCATTATGTTTTTTTGTCTGAAAATCTAGGGGAAAAAGTCATTCCATCCACTGGTGAATCAAGATCATTTTCCTTCATTTTTCCTATCGAAATCATCATTTTTGGAGGTCATTGTGATTAATTATGTCCCAGTTTCAGACAAACCGAACAAGTAGTCAATGAAAAAAAAGTAGAACTATAACAACAAAATTAGTTGTTAAGTAGTCAATCCTAATGATGTTTCAAGACTAAAGTCGTAGTCAATCCTTTCCGAAGTCGAAGTTTCCACACGGAACACCAGGATGAAATGGACGGTTTTCGGAGAATTTTTTGGGCGAAACTGATGTGGGTTGGATGACCATTCCGTGTTTAATAGGTGTTTTTCATCCCCAAGTTTTATAGGTCAAAGCATCAAGTTATCTAGGTTTTTAATTTCCATTCCTGATTATATTTAATCATTTAATCCTGAAGAAATGGGCCCCCTCTACATCAACAATTACAATGTTTTGTATGGTAATAAGCAACTAGATGTGCATCCTCGTGGTTAGTAACTCATAATTCACTGGGGTGTATCATGGTGTATCAATGGTTATGAAGCACACACCAATTGGTTATCAAGCACACACCAATTGGTACAGTCCAAGAAAAACCAGTAGATCAGAACATTCCCTTCTTTGCCTGTCCTGCTCACTATAAAAGGGCCCTGACTCTCTGATACTGCTCTTGGGACGTAGCTCTACTTGTTTTGTCGCGCTGGAGACTTTTTTTGGGCCCTTTTGGGATTTCATCCTGACCCCGGGTGGCGTTTCTGGTGGGCCCCCGGACATTTGGGGTGCAACAGGTTTTTCCGAATCGAAGTAAAACAGCTTCCACCCAGGTACAGCTTTTTGTGCGTGATTTCCCCAGGATTGATAACTATGATCTTCCAAGTGTCATAAACCACCATAGAAATAGTGATGTCAGTCAAGGTCAAAGACTTCAAGTGCCACGAGTTTCTGGACCCAACCACCTTCTGGAGAGCTGCCACTCGTGCACCAATGGGCGAAACTCTGAGCAAAGATGTGAGGCTTGACACATTGGAAGATGATAGTTGTGTGGCTACCCAAAAAAAACAAAAAAACATGGGACAAGCTTACTTAATTATCTTAATTCCACACGCATTTCATTGAATCACATGCTCTACATTGCTCCAAACTCCAGACGTGGGACATGGCATTTTCCAGGATTTTGTGGAGTTCCACCTTGGTTGTTTTTGATCAGTAAATTGGCTTATGGTGAAGCAAGAGGTTGCTCATCATCTATCCAGGTGCAGATCTTCAGATAAAATCCTGCCTGTGAAAATTGGCTGAAACCCAGGGGTTGGTCCGCATCCACTCTTGACTATCACAATGATAGTGTGTTCAAATGTTCTCCCATACCATATTATTCTATCATATTCTATCAATCCTCATTTCATCACTGGCCCATTTACCATGTGGTTGGTTATTCAACATAGCCATGGAAAATCACCATTTTTAATAGGTAAAACAACTATAAATGGGCCATTTTCAATGGCTATGTTAAATAACCAGAGGGTAAGTGCCAAAGATGGACACACCACCGGCCTTTCTTCTGAGATTTTTTTCGCAGACATAAATAAAGCCTCTAATAGTCGACCAGTTCTTGGGTACCTGGTGCAGTCAGCAGCTGAAATGTGCCCGGATTTGATTTTGAATGGCATCAACAATGGAGCAGTGTTCAAAATCACTGTTGGTTGATGACTTCATACCCCGCATATACAGGGGATGATCATGGACTCCCACGATATAACCCAACTATCATTAATCCATGATAATCCCCAAGGATTATCCAATAGTGGGGGATTTCCATTGATAATCCCCCACTATTGGTGAACGGATTATCCAATTTATAATCCATATAGTATAGCCATGATCATCCAATAAATCCAATTCATATAATCCGTTGTTAGTAGGATTTCCAACCAATATAGCTTGTAATATCTTGGGAAATCCATTCTTACCCAACCCGTTTTTTTTTTGGGACGACCATGGGGCAACCGCTGTGCAACCGAGGCGGTGGCTGCGGCGCAAGAGATCGCTGAAGGAAACTTCACCACGCCTGTGGCTCCCGTGGCGGCCTGAATCCTTGACCAAAAAAAGCGGCTGAGAAAACAGTTGATTGTTTCTGGGTAAATTATAACGACCTCATTGCGACCTCACTGGAATCATGGTTAGTAAGGGAATCATCCCCAAATGGCCTTAATTCAGGTTAGTGAAATATTATAATTTACCTAGATTGTTTGCAAAATGAACCATTCAGAAACTTAACTGTAGCTGCTGAATGGCCGTCTTGTCGGGGTTTTCAGTCCGTGAAGGCTTCAGTTGGCTGTGGGCCGTTCCATTGCTGGGGACGTTTTACACCCCGCCTGGGGGCTGCCTGGTGGATCAGCCCAAAAAAAAGCCGTCTTGGAGGATTTGGGCACCTCGGGGATCCCCCAAGCATCCCCGAATTGATGGCTTTTGGCCAGAAGTTGGGGGCTACCCTCTGCTTATTTAACATAGCTATAGAAAATCACTATTTTTAATAGGTAAACCATCGATAAATGGTTCATTTTCCATGGCTATGTTAAATAACCAGAGGCTACATCTGATCCATCTTTGGACAACCCCAAGTGGTGAGTTATTGAAAAGTGGCCATGATCAGCCAAGATGGTCTCGGGGATGGCAGCTGAACGTCGAACACATGGTGGAACACCAAGGTTGGACGACTGCGAAAGACGGAAAATGGTTAGAAATGCATCACAAGATCAGATAGCAGTAATCCTGAGATCAATCCAAACGTCTTGTACTTATGCAATCTTATATAATTAGACTATATTAGACTACTATATACCCAACCATTTGTTGATTATTCCTGTAAGTCACAGGCAAAATCCATGGAGCTAAGACAGTCGGCTGACAAATAAAACTGGGTAGACCTTGGTGCAGGTGAAGAGCTTGTTTGTTTCTTCTATCCAACATCACTGGTTGGTGGTTTGGAACATTTAGATTATTTTTCCATATTAGGAATAATAATTCCAACTGACTTTCATATTTTTCAGAGGGGTTGAAACCACCAACCAGATCAGCTATGAACAAAACAACTTCTATTTGGGTTCATCAGTTTGTCCAAACGAAGTAGGGTATACCGGTATACTACTCCAATTCCAATTCCACTGGTCAATCATCAACTTCACCATGAACAACCGGAACTTTTCGGGGGACCCATAAAAAGACACACCCAGGGCCATCTGCCTCTGTCTGCAGTGGTGTCCACCGTTGTGTCTCACTTATGCGGCCGTGAGCTGCAACACATAAGGCTGAGGCCATGCACAAAAGGGTGTTGGGGGCCTGGGACGGAGAACGTAACAGCATTTAGGAATTTGTGGCTTGACCAACCGCTGCGATACCGTGGGTACTTAAATATTAAATGGTCATCAGGCATAATGTCTGCATGTCGTATACAGGACCACTTTTTTTCAGGCGATCAAAACTGGGCTTGGTTCAGATTAAACTTGGGGTAGAGATGGGTTTGGTTCAAATTATCGAAACCCCAACAACGGATGATTTATATATGCTTCAGATTCTGAAATTCGTGGATCAGCGGTCGTACCTCAAGTTTGACCCAAATCCTGGGTCCCGATGATGTTCAAGCCTTTTGAGGTTGAAACTTCCAAAGCTTTTGTGAGCCCCTTGTAGCTGCGTCCTTTCAGTTTGGCCAAACTTCTGGTGCTGACTCCTTTTCATCACCAAGTCACAGAGGTCCGTCGTCTCAGGATTTTGATTGGTAGCCCATGTGACCAGGAATGTTATGGATATTTCCATTTGGGTTGTGGTTCCACATTATATATATACACATATATGTACATACATACATACATACATACATACATACATATATATATATATACACACGACATATATATATATATACTACATATATGTATAGATGTCTCGTATTTTCTGGTCTACTGAGTCTACCCGGGATGATGATGGACATACTTTGCATGGCTCAACCACCGACCCAGGCCCCTCAGGCTGTGCATTTTGCGGCAAAAACGAATGACTGGAACATTAAACAACGAACATCAACGATAGAAAATGAATTTTACCAAGTTTACTCAGTTTACTCAGTTAGAAACACCATTGCTATGATTTTTTAAATCAATTTTTACCAAACTATGTGATATCAAAATGCCTTAGCCATTCTTTTCCTTTTGGTTAGTCCATCCTTTGTGCCTGCCATGGCCTCGCCACAAGGCGGGGGTATTACCAAGGATTTTGTTAACCCCTAGTCTATTCACAGGGGGCCATAGGGGGGTACCAATTTCAGTGATTTATGATAATTTATCACGTTTTTTTTTGGGGGTAACCCATCAGGGTGAATTAATTTGGTGTTGACATAGTGGCTCAAAGCGAAAAAAATGGCCGAAACTGCATTTTGGGATGTTTGAATACTAGAAAAGGCATTTTTTTTGTTTTTCTTTTTTTGAATCTATTGTGAGTTCCACTGGGCTAAAAGCCCCAGATCATGTTTTGGAGCCCTTGGGTTTGGGTACGAATCCCAAAACCATGTTTGAGTGGTGTGTTTTAGACGTCCAAGTTACTTTATTTTGTGAAGTAATGTATACATTTTTAAATTCAAATGACTGATTAGTTAAGAATGACAGACTTACAGTTGTAAGTTTACAAGTCCGAAGCAACGGGGTTAATTACAACCTTTGATGGCTAAGACCCAATGAACACTATCATTGATCTAGTACGGTTAAGTTGGTTTTGTTACATTCAGTAACTTGAAGTGACCAAAAAGATAGAAACGTAATGAAAATCCCGTTTTTTGAGATGGCTTTAGTATGATTTCACCGCATTTCACCAACATTTTTTCACCTTTTTGTTGGGGGTTTGCTGTAGCTAAGGCCCAACCCTTGATTGCTTAAATCCACCAGAGTGGGCCCTGAGGTCCTCCCCCGGAACGGCGCGATGGGCTGCTCCACGAGGTGAACCGGGAAAGCGGGGAGATCTGAGATCATGCAGAAGATGTATTACGTGGTCTTCAATTCTATCATTTTCTATCATTCTATGATTTAGTGATTTATTATATATGAATATATATTAGATTATATATTATATTATATTATATATATAATATTTTATTATATATTATATATATTATATTTTATTATATATTATATTATATATATATTATATATATTATATATTATATATATATTATATTTTATTATATATTATATATATTATATTTTATTATATATTATATATATTATATTTTATTATATATTATATTATATATATTATATATATTATATTTTATTATATATTATATATATATTATATTTTATTATATATTATATTATATATTATATTATATATTATATATATTATATTTTATTATATATTATATTATATATTTTATTATATATTATATTATATATTTTATTATATATTATATTATATATTTTTATTATATATTATATTATATATTATATTATATTATATATATATTTTCGTATATATCATATTGTATATTATATTATCTTATATATTATATTATATATTATATATATATTATATTTTATTATATATTTTATTATATATTATATTATATATTTTATTATATATTATATTATATATTATATTATATATTATATATATATATTATATTTTATTATATATTTTATTATATATTATATTATATATTTTATTATATATTATATTATATATTTTGTTATATATTATATTATATATTATATTATATATTATATTATATTATATATTATATTATATATTATATATTATATTATATATTATATATTATATATTATATTTTATTAGACTATATATTATATTATATATTATATTATATTATATTATATTGTATTGTATTATATATCTTATTAAATATTATATTATATTAGATATATTACATAAATTATATAACATAATTATATCATATTATATTATACAGTATTATATTATATTATGTTATATTATTATTATATATATATACACATATATTTAAATACACTATATTATGTTTTTTTTTTATTAATATATTATATTGGATTATATTATATTATATTATACTATATTATATTACATTATACTATATAATATTATATTATACTATATCATATTCTATTATATTATATTTTATTATATGGTATTATATTATATTATATTTCATTTTATGATATTATATATACTAGATTATATATACATAATATATATATATATAGACGTAACAAAATATTTATAATTGTGCGAGTTTTGCATGTTGTTTTTCAAGTTTTTGGGTTCATTGAAGTCATTGACCTCCTGGTGATGGTCCACAACTTGATTTTCTCTATGCTGCAGGCACACCTGGAGCGGATGGTAGTTTCACCGTCAGAAGCATGGTCAGAAACTAATGAATACCATGATTTGGTTGGTGATATTTCCATGAAAACCGCACTTTTCAGTGCTGACTTTTGATTTGATGGGGGATATCACCAACCAAATCATGGTATTAGAAGGGGGATATTTTAAAGGGAGTTACTGATTTGATATGATTTGATATGATTTGAAGGGGGATATCTAAAGTCAGCAACTTTGGTGACTCCATTGGATGCCATCCCATCCATGTCATGACCATCCCCGCAGGAATAAATTACGATTCAGAAACTTTACCCGATTCAGCAACTCCGATTCAGCAACTCCGATTCAGAAACTCCAAGGATTCAGAAACTCCGGGTTGTCCCGATTCAGAAACTCCACCTTGTCCCGATTCAGCAACTCCACCCTGTTCCGATTCAGCAACTCCACCCTGTGCCGATTCAGCAACTCCACCCTGTCCCGATTCAGCAACTCCACCCTGTCCCGATTCAGCAACTCCACCCTGTCCCGATTCAGCAACTCCACCCTGTCCCGATTCAGCAACTCCACCCTGTCCCGATTCAGCAACTCCACCCTGTCCCGATTCAGCAACTCCACCCTGTCCCGATTCAGCAACTCCACCCTGTCCCGATTCAGCAACTCCACCCTGTCCCGATTCAGCAACTCCACCCTGTCCCGATTCCGCAACTCCACCCCCTCCCGATTCAGCAACTCCACCCTGTTCCGATTCAGCAACTCCACCCTGTCCCGATTCAGCAACTCCAACCTCTCCCGATTCAGCAACTCCACCCTGTCCCGATTCAGCAACTCCAACCTGTCCCGATTCAGCAACTCCACCCTGTCCCGATTCAGCAACTCCAACCTGTCCCGATTCAGCAACTCCAACCTGTCCCGCATCCTTCCCTTGCATAGAGTTCTTATCAAGATTCCAAGTCATTTTCTAAACTTCCCCCCCCCAAAGCTCTGCATGCAATGGTATTCCTCAATGCACATCCTTCCCTTGCATAGAGTTCTTCTCACATTGCAAGTCTTTTTATAAACTTCCCCCCCCAAAGCCCTCATGCAATGGTATTCCTCAATGCAAATCCTTCCCTTGCATAGAGTTTTTTTATAAACTTCCCCCCCCAAAGCCCTACATGCAATAGTAGTCATCAATGCATACCTTCCCTTTCACAGAGTTCTTGTCACGATTGCAAGTCATTTTCTAAACTTCCCCCCCCAAAGCTCTGCATGCAATGGTATTCCTCAATGCACATCCTTCCCTTTCACAGAGTTCTTGTCACGATTGCAAGTCATTTTCTAAACTTCCCCCCCCCCAAAGCTCTGCATGCAATGGTAGTCCTCAATGCACATCCTTCCCTTTCACAGAGTTCTTGTCACGATTGCAAGTCATTTTCTAAACTTCCCCCCCCCAAAGCTCTGCATGCAATGGTAGTCCTCAATGCACATCCTTCCCTTGCATAGAGTTCTTCTCACGGTTGCAAGTCATTTTTATAAACTTCCCCCCCCAAAGCTCTGCATACAATGGTATTCCTCAATGCACATCCTTCCCTTTCATAGAGTTCTTGTCAAGATTGCAAGTCATTTTCTAAACTTCCCCCCCGAAAAGCTCTGCATGCAATGGTATTTCTGAATGCGCATCCTTCCCTTGCATAGAGTTCTTGTCACCATTGCAAGTCATTTTCTAAACTTCCCCCCCCCAAAGCTCTGCATACGATGGTATTCCTCAATGCACATCCTTCCCTTGCATAGAGTTCTTCTCACGATTGCAAGTCTTTTTATAAACTTCCCCCCCCCCAAAGCCCTGCATGCAATGGTATTCCTCAATGCAAATCCTTCCCTTGCATAGAGTTCTTGTCACCATTGCAAGTCATTTTCTAAACTTCCCCCCCAAAGCCCTACATGCAATAGTAGTCATCAATGCATACCTTCCCTTTCACAGAGTTCTTGTCACGATTGCAAGTCATTTTCTAAACTTCCCCCCCAAAAGCTCTGCATGCAATGGTATTCCTCAATGCACATCCTTCCCTTGCACAGAGTTCTTGTCACGATTGCAAGTCATTTTCTAAACTTCTCCCCCCCCAAAGCTCTGCATGCAATGGTAGTCCTCAATGCACATCCTTCCCTTTCACAGAGTTCTTGTCACGATTGCAAGTCATTTTCTAAACTTCCCCCCCCCAAAGCTCTGCATGCAATGGTAGTCCTCAATGCACATCCTTCCCTTGCATAGAGTTCTTCTCACGGTTGCAAGTCATTTTTATAAACTTCCCCCCCCCCAAAGCTCTGCATACAATGGTATTCCTCAATGCACATCCTTCCCTTTCATAGAGTTCTTGTCAAGATTGCAAGTCATTTTCTAAACTTCCCCCCCGAAAAGCTCTGCATGCCATGGTATTTCTGAATGCGCATCCTTCCCTTGCATAGAGTTCTTGTCACCATTGCAAGTCATTTTCTAAACTTCCCACCCGAAAGCTCTGCATGCAATGGTATTTCTGAATGCGCATCCTTCCCTTGCATAGAGTTCTTGTCACCATTGCAAGTCATTTTCTAAACTTCCCCCCCAAGCTCTGCATACAATGGTATTCCTCAATGCACATCCTTCCCTTTCATCGAGTTCTTGTCACCTTTGCAAGTCATTTTCTAAACTTCCCCCCCAAAGCTCTGCATGCAATGGTAGTCCTCAATGCACATCCTTCCCTTGCATAGAGTTCTTGTCACGGTTGCAAGTCATTTTTATAAACTTCCCCCCCAAAAGCTCTGCATACAATGGTATTCCTCAATGCACATCCTTCCCTTTCATAGAGTTCTTGTCACCATTGCAAGTCATTTTCTAAACTTCCCCCCCCCCAAAGCTCTGCATACAATGGTATTCCTCAATGCACATCCTTCCTTCCCCATTGCATTGAAGTTTCCGAATCCGCGGGCCTGCAAGTTTCGGAATCCGAGGGCCAGGAAGTTTCCAAATCCGCGAGCTTCGAAGTTTCCGAATCCGGGGGGCAGCAAGTTTCTTCGGAGTTTC
Source organism: Cladocopium goreaui (assembly GCA_947184155.2). NCBI lineage: Eukaryota > Dinophyceae > Suessiales > Symbiodiniaceae > Cladocopium > Cladocopium goreaui. The sequence goes on from CAMXCT020000014.1 coordinate 616,027, forward strand.
GGAATCCGTGGGCTTCAAAGTTTCCGAATCCGGGGGGCAGCAAGTTTCCGAATCCGAGGGCCTGGAAGTTTCCGAATCCGTGGGCTTCGAAGTTTCCGAATCCGGGGGGCAGGAAGTTTCCGAATCCGAGGGCCAGGGAGTTTCCGAATCCGTGGGCCTTGAAGTTTCCGAATCCGGGGGGCAGCGAGTTTCCGAATCCAAGGGCCAGGAAGTTTCCAAATCCGCGGGCTTCGAAGTTTCCGAAACCGCGGGGGGCAGCAAGTTTCCGAATCCGAGGGTCTGGAAGTTTCGGAATCCGTGGGCTTCAAAGTTTCCGAATCCGGGGGGGCAAGTTTCCGAATCCGAGGGCCTGGAAGTTTCCGAATCCGTGAGCTTCGAAGTTTCCGAATCCGGGGGGGCTCGGAGTTTCCGAATCCGAGGGCAAAGCAGGAAGTTTCCGCATCCGGGGGGCAGCAAGTTTCCGAATCCGAGGGCCTGGAAGTTTCCGAATCCGTGGGCTTCGAAGTTTCCGAATCCGGGGGGCAGGAAGTTTCCGAATCCGAGGGCCAGGGAGTTTCCGAATCCGTGGGCTTCGAAGTTTCCGAATCCGAGGGCCTGGAAGTTTCCGAATCCGACGCTAAAGTTTCCGAATCCGGGGGGGAGGGAGTTTCCGAATCCGAGGGCCTGGGAGTTTCCGAATCCGACGCTGAAGTTTCCGAATCCGACGTTGGCCATCCGCGCAGATCTTTCATGTGTTGGATCAGAAGCAGAGAGGCTTCGTCAGCAAGGCCAGGGAAAGACGGGAAAGGCTTGGCACCCCTGCAATTGGAGGGAACCCAACTGCAGGCGCCACATCTTCTACTTTTTCTGGCCTTCAGGTTTTTGGTTTTGTAGTTGAATGGTACCTCACTTAAAGTTGGCACTCTGTCAATAATTCTACTCTTGAAATTTCGCCTTGTCGCCCTCTGAGTTGAATCTAAACTCCTTTAATCAAACTTGATGAATCTGGGCCTTCCCTTCACCTTGTACCTTCACACAGTATCAACCAAGGTCATCAGTTGCTAACCAGGTATTTTAATCGTTTTATTCCAGCAACTGGCTAACCTGTTTTTTTTTGTTTTTCCATTCCGAGGAAGCCCCAAATAGAGTTGGAAAAGTAACTTTTCAGGACTGTGTAATGATTTTTACATCAGCATTTCCAGCTTCCCAACTTTTCTATCTAATTAATCTGGATAGCAAAACATCTTAGACTGATTGTAGGTCTTAATTGGTCTTAAAATGGCTTCACTAACCAAGATCGGGAATATTACCATTGGGTTTTGCAATTTTACTGGGATGACACTGAAGAACACCTGCAACTATACTAAGACTTCAAACGATGCCAATCATCAGCATGACCTGTTCATTTCCAGAGGCATTATACAGATAACATTAAACATCCTCCCATTGATAGAGGCCTTAGATACCCAATATATCTGGGTAAATTATAACGACCTCACTGCGACCTCACTGGAAATCATAGTTAGGAAGGGGAATCATCCCAAAATGGCCTTAATTCAGGTAGGGTGAGGGCTCTCAATGAAGGTGAAAGGCCTTAATTCAGGTTAGTGAAATATTATAATTTACCCAGATATATCCCAACCTGAAAAATCCCTCACAGTGGTTGTTTTCACCATGAAATTTCCCGTCGAAAAGGTGGAGCTTAGTCACATCTTGGATGCCATGCAGGCCTGGATCAGCTCTGGGGTTTCAGAAAATCCAAATACGACTGGTTTCTAATGACTGGTTTCTAGAGACCTATAAGGTTAGAATATGTTAGATTTTTCATAGACCTAATTGAACAGTTCGACACCACATCAAATCTAGACACCAAATGACTAGCTCAAATCACTGGGGTTGAAAAACGTTCATTACTTTAGGGGTGAAGAGACAAGAAAGAGACAAGCTGTGACCAGACACTCTTGAACTGGTACCCTGGTGCGCTCCGTCCTACCTGGGATGATGGTTCCAAACAGCGACCACATTAGCTGCTGAAAGCAGATTTCGTTGGTGAAGCGCCTACATTTTGCTGGTACATTCCGTTTTCAGTGGTAAAATCCATATATTTTTTCAGTGGCTAGTTATCATATGAGCTGTGGTCAATACTCATGGTTTTCATAACCATTAAAAACGGGGCTAGTCATTAACTATGGTTCAGGATGGGATTTATAATAACCATTATAAGGATCCTTATTATGGATGGGATGACCATCAACCATATAGTGAGTATTGACCATGGCTCATATGTTATCATCACTTGGGCTAGTTCAATCCACATTTTGACCTCCAGGCCGATGCGGGGCGCCATCGACTAAGCATCCCGGAGGTTTTCGGAAGAATGGGTACAGATGAAGCGTCAATGGGTAGCTGGTTATTAGGTTGGTGAATTTGTAGTGAACAGTGATGAATAGCCAGAGAATATAGTTAACTGATTCTATTAATGATGATGATATTAGAAGTGATGATATAATGATTAAGAGTGATGACTGACAGTGATTAACAGTGATAAACAGTGAGTAATATAGTGATTAAAAGATATAACAGTGATTATAGTGATTAACAGCGATGAATAGCTAGATATTATACTGTACTTAGCTGATTATATTAATAGTGATATTATATAGATATTATTAGCTATTATACGGAATTATGCGGTTAAAAGTGATAACCGTGATCAATAGATATGAATAACATTGAATAACTGGTTAAAAGCCCACCAAACATAGCGGTATTTCCAGCTACAACAGTGATAAAAGTAATATGATAAAGGTGAAATGGCATTATCCATGCATATATATATATTTGAAACATTTATGGGTTTGTCCTCGAATTATTGTAATTTTCCATGTTAAGTTAAAAGTGATTAATCACCCAAAAAGTGGATGTGTCTGAAAATGGGGATTCACCAACGAATTCCCAGCACGAATACCCGGAACATGTTGATAAAGCAATGGATTTAGGGGGTACACTATTTTCAGACAAACCCTCAGCGGGTTTATAGTTACCCTCTTGTTATTTAACATAGCCATGGAAAATGGCCCATTTATAGATGATTTTTCCAGCTAGAAACCTCCATTTATAAGGGATTTTCCATGGCTATGTTAGTCATAACCAGATGGTATTTAGTTCCTGCATGAAACATCATGTGATGGATTGGTATGTAAAAAATTGGCAGTGGAACAGTGGCTTTTTGAGAATGCTTAAAGTGATTATCCATGAATGATCATGAATCATGCATGTTTGTAACTGTCCCTTGATGTTAAACAGTGATGAATCAACTGAATCAACCAATTTTTCTGATTCTCCATGACTTTTCCTGTTTATCAGTTTGGATTTTGCAGATAGCCGTGTAACAAAGATATTCGGGATAAAGTATACTGCGACCTCACATCACTGGAAATGATGGGAATCGTCAAGGTAACTATCTCAAAGGGTAAGTCTTTTCAGGTTGGTGAATTACTTTTATTTATCCAGATAGAAAAACAAATCAGACTAATAGTACAATATAATTACCCGCAGCACGTACGTTTTGCCCACAGGTACTTCGCTATATACACTTTCATATGTTTTTTTCAGGGTTTCTTCAGGGTTTCTATAGGGTTATTTTAGGTTTTTCCTAGGGTTTTTCTTTGTTTTCTTTTAGGCTTATGTAAAAAGTGTTGAAACCAGCAAAAGGATTACAGGCGAATCCCCGCAGAGGGTCATCAATCACGCGGTCCACGAAGCCACGTGAACCACATCAAGTTGAATCATCCGAACATAGTGGAAGGCCACAAAGTACTATAAGGGTGGCATAGCATAAGTGCTGGCCGTATATATAATTATATATGTATATACACGTATATACAGTCTATGCTATAGTGGCAATTTTCTTTTCTTTTTTAGGTTTACTACACCAGGGTTCTACACAGCAAAAACATGTGGCTTAAGAAAGGAAAACAAACATGAGGATATCTGCAGTTGTGGCAGTTGATGTGCCAAAAACGCTACAACTCGCAGATATCGGGATCGCGGGGCTAGATCGGGATCGCAGGGTTTTGGCATTTTTTTTGAGGTTTCATGTGAGCTTCCAGGGGTCCTTGGGTGAAAGACTGATGTCGGCCACTTGGATTGAGCAACGTCACGCCCCATAGCGAGACACAGCCCACTGCGCTTAGAGCCCAATTGAGATTGAGATATTCAAAACAGATTATAACAACCAGCAAGGCAAGGTGATTCATCATTCCCAATTCTGGTGAGTCCTCATTTTAACATATTTTAACTATTGTTACCCTCTGGTTATTTAACATAGCCATGGAAAGTCACCATTTTTAATAGGTAAACCATCTATAAATGGTGATTTGCTATCCCCATTTCTATCCCCAAGGACCCGCCGTGCTGACGTCAGGGCCTGTCTCCCCGGAAGATCTTGCGCGACTGTCGGGTCAACCTGCGCCCTGGCGGCGGTGAAGGGGTGCCGCGGACGGAGGGTGCTCCAAGGATCAAGTAGATTCAACCCTCCGGAAGCTGGCAAAAAACAGAGTTTTGTGCTATTTCTTGGGAGAATCATGATGAGAAACGGGTGGATTGGGGGGTGCCTCTGTTTTCAGACAAGCCCATGTCACCATATTTCAGCAGTGACGGTGAGAATCCGATCAACAATACAGTGAAAACTGCTTTGCTTCGACCTCCAATTTTTGATGTTTCTTTATGTTTCTTCGACTTTTTGTAGAGAGTTCCTGTTTGGGGAGATCGAATCACAACCTCTTTGCCCAATCACTCCTGATTTCCACCGCTACATCGCTACTAATCACTCACCGTGGGATCTCTTCTTCGGCGCTAAGGCAAGACATGACCGGCTTCCTGGAAGAGCCAGGACCTCAGCTGGATGATAGCTGAAGGATCCCAGGTACCAGTGAACATCATGTCCGGGGTTTGCAAAAAGCAAAAATTCCATTTATATTTATATAATCAATCATACATAAGTAATCCCTGCTTAATCAAAACTCACCCCATTACTGTATAAAAAACTCCAACACATCCCAAAATGGCGCCAAAAAAGGCCGAACGTGGCCTCTGGATTCCTAAAAAAAAGAAACCAAATTGGATAAATTTCATGCAAAAAAACAAATTTCATAAAGAAAGGCTCGCACATCATGTGTTGTTGCTGCCTTTAACTACCCGGAAGCAATCTTGTTGCAAAAGTTGTGTGGTAGCAACCCTGCTGAACAGCAGAACACAGTGGCACGGCGAGTCTAAAACTTCCCAAAAACATACCCCAATATAGCGCCCAAAACTGCCTAACGCCATGGCAGTGAAGGACAGAAAGGCGAAACACATGATAGCGAACCGTGCCGAAGGTGGCTTCTGATACCGTAGAAAAGGCTTTCTAGAGTTCTCTTGCTGCTGCTGCTGCTGCTGCTGCAGCATCCGAAACGCTACAACACCATGGCAGTGAAGGACAGAAGGGTTAAAAACACACGGCCGAAAAAAGTGCCTAACGTGGCTTCTGAACAGGTAGACCCTATTTTTTTAAATACAAAAATTATGTAAAGCTAGCTTTAAAGTAAAACTATAATATAAAAAAGATAGCTATGACTTTAAAACCTGAAATATATATTATAAATTAAAAAACAATCAAACTATAATAATAATAATTATAATAATATATATATATAGAGAAAGAGACAGGTCTTGCTGCTGCTGCTGCTGCTGCTGCTGCTGCCAAGCACCACCAACTTTTCCAGCTGTATCCCCCATCTTGCAGAAACGCAACACAGAAACCTGTAATCCTTGACGCGTTCCCCCTTGCATCAGCCGGGGTCGGCGGATAAGGGGTAATTATATATATATATACATAGTATTTTGATATATATATATATATATATTGATGTATTGATATACCTGGAACCTCGTGGGTTGCAAAATTTCTGTCTTCATCAGAAATGACAAAAATTTGTTTCACGTTCGTGGGGAAATGTCCCTTTCTTCAGAAATTGTCATTTCGCTGTGGCCACAGGTGCGGCCACTACCTTCACTTTGGCTCATTGTGTTTCAGCGTGCAATAAGAACGCCTCAAATATTTGCAAATATTTTGACATGCACTGGAATCCCAGGGGCCTGATCAAATACCAATCCTGAAAGCGGAGCCTTTTTTCTGTCATGCTCAAACATGCTCACAATACTCACAACTTTTCTAGACATGAGAGCGCAGTTGCACCATGTCAGGCCAGATCCTTAGAGGTATGGTGCCGGAATCGTCGATGCAAAGCTTTGCTTTTGATCAGAATGAGTTCCAAGGTTCTTTGGGAAGTTAATCGGCTTGAGACTTTTCTACTCAATCGGCACACCTTTCCGATCATGTCCTCATTCATGTCACATCCCCAAATCAGCAGGTTGAGGACATACTCTGTATTTTGATCTTGGAGCGCTTTGAAAATATCATATTTTGAATGGGCAACCATGTGGTATTTGGATTTCAATCCAAACGCAGTGAACTGAAATTGATTCAGCGACAAGAAGGCACAAGCATTGTACCCTTGCAAAAAATTGTGTACATTTTCGTACACTGCAGCAGCACAGCATCGGTTTAACCACAAACCATGTGAATAAATGATCCGAAGAAAAGCCCTGGCGGAAGAAGCTGTCTTGTTGATGTAGCGCAGTAGGTTGACATGCTGAGGACTCTTGGGGTCATTCAGCAGGCCCGCAGAAAGCACCTGAACCCAAGCCAAAAGATGACTTGTGTCTGACCCCTTACTGCTCGCCCATGCAAAGCTATCCCAAGTTGGAGCATTCAGGAAAGCAGCAGAAAATGAACGGAGGGCTGCAGTTCGCCCTGTTGTTTTGCAGAACCAATGAAAATGATTGTAAGCGCGCTCCAAAAGGATTTCTCGGCCATTCGACTGTCCAACTTCATGGAAATATTTCAATCTACACAAAATCATGATGGAAGAGCCCACAAAGTCTCTCAAAATTCCAACTTTTGTATTGTGGAAGATATCCCTGCGAAATACCCGTTCCACAGGCATGGAAGCTTCATCATTCACGGAATTGCTTTCAAAAGGAATCAGGCAAACAACTGGTATGACATCAAATGGTCTTTGCACAAACATTGTTGGCGCCCAGGTCGGTTGATGGCTGGCGTCCTCGAATGGAAGCTCGCGAACCCCAGCGAGGCACTCGTGGCACATGTGGGTGTCGGCAGCTAGCTGCTTGTTGAAGCAACGCTGAAAATTCCCTATCTTGTCAGCAAACCATTTAAGGTCACCTTTCAATCCAGTGATGCTGGCATACCACCGTTCTTCATTTAAAAGGGTGATTCCTTCCTCAAAAAGAGATATCAAGTCCCTAGTGCATTCCACCAAGATGTTGTTCAGCAAGTCTGACTCTTTCCTGGGAATCACTGCTATGACATACTTGGTCAAGAAACTGTGTTGCTTCATGTTGGTCGCTTGGTAAGAACATGGGCCCCCAGGAGGGGGGCATCCCCGTAGACCTGGAGCAATGCAGAACCTCTTGGCTGTATCGCTGGTGAGGTGGCAATCTCCACCTGAACATAGATTCCTTTTTCGTCTCATGTTGTTCGATGTATCGATTCCCAAACATGTTTCCAACATCAAAACAGTTGTGTTTGACTTCTTAAGGCCACGCCCTTCATCGCCATGCATAGCCATGCACAAGGTGTTGGAATAGGAACGATGTTCATGATGCTCAGTTACAAGCCGATGGGTGGGGTGCTCTTTGGCGTATGCTGTCCAAAAAGCTTTGAGGTGAGCCCGTCCTTCATCTTTGTGTTGACATCCTCCAAGAACCAGATCTGGTGCTTTTTCCAGAAGGAACTTAACCCAAGATTTGGGGCTCAAAAATGGAATTTTCATTGTAACACCATCCTCCAGGTGATCAGCATAGGACATTGGAACTTTCCACGCAAGCCCCCACTTACGAATGAAGGCATGGGCATCTCTGGATGCGTTCTGCTTGCATGTGGCCTTCGCTAGGCCTGGGTCCACCTCTTCTCGGGCAACCCCAGCAAAGTGGTGGAGTGTGGCAGCTGGGGCCTGAGAGGATTCGATGGGCATACAGTGAGGAAATTCTGGGCATGCAAAAAAAACAGGTTACTACTGTGATTAGCCAAAAATTGGAATTGGGAATCTTGAGTCTTATATTTTTTGGGTTGGTACTAGGCTGGGGTACCTTAGGCCCTGGCTCCATCAGCTAAAACTTCAGCATAGTTGAAGGCGGAATCCCCTGGTTCTGGATCACGTGTTTTCTGGCCTGGCATCATTTTATTTTGGAAGTGCATAGGCATACCTTGGGTAAAGAGGTACAACATACATTTGGTGCTGGATGGTGCTGGAATGGTACTAGGCAGGCAACCCCTTTTTTTGAACCTTGGCGTTGTTCAATGATCTCCTCATGCAACATGTATTTGCACATGCTGACATTAATTTGCAAATCAAATCGATCTGCCATAACCCCATAGCTAAGTCCTTGGAAATCACAACCGCTTCACATGAAATTCTTTTTCAACATGGGAATGAACCGTATGACCTATGGAAATTCAGCGGCCGTGAATTTGGCAACCATTCGCTACGCACGCTTGTCTCTAGCAAACGTGAAGAGCACAAAAGAGCATATAGAACTCTAAAAAGTATGCCTTAGGCAATCAACGGCGAGTTCGCTTGTTCGGTGGCGATTCCTGCTCCTGCTTCGGCTTAGGCGCCCCTTTGGCCTTAGCCTTGCTAGCTGCTTTCGCCTTGACCTTGGCCTTTGCCTTAGGGGCCTTAGGGGCGGCCTTCGGTTTGGCCGATGCCACACCTTTTGGAGTGAATGGCCTGGCGCCAGACTTTGAGACTCAAGCAGGCGATGGTAGTGTCCCTGAAAAAAATGTGACTAATGACCGCAAGATGGAGGTGTTTAAATGGATTAACCTCATGTACTTCAATGGGGAAACAAAAAGCATTGGGTTATTGATGGTCCAGATTGCGAATTGCCTGGCCTGGCACGAACTTCCAAGCCCATCGAATCAGCCACCCTAAGCAGGAGTGATGCTCATGTTTTTAGATTAAAAAATATGTGCACTAACACCAAGCACAGATAAACACCTGAGGACCCGTCTTCTGCGAAATCTTCTTGGACATATTTCGCAGTGCTTCTTCATCCCTTAAGTTGCAGGTGAAAGATCTAGATGGAAACAATAATGCACAAGGGGTCCCTTCAGTTTCCTATTGGAAATATTTGCTAATTAAGTGAGCTCTACATGATTCAGACCCTAGCTCTGGCTAGCAAGGGTAATATTCAATTAAGGTTCTCCTTTGAGTAGCCCTCAACCACGCCCTTGGTGTATGCAGCCGTCATTTCATTCTGCATCTGCTCCAAGGCCGTGATGGATCCCGACAACGCATGGCTGAGCCTGAGCCGCTTGGTGTGGAGAAGTGCAGGGGCCATACCAGGGTATCAGACAGCAAGAACCACCCTGAATAAAAACAATACCGAGATATGATGGTTAGCCTATCATTATGAAATGCCTAATGCATCATGATATAAAGAAGACTATATCAGTGTAGTGTATAGTGATATCATGAGAAGGAAAACTGTATGCTGTCAAACAACTTGTCTTGGATCTCATTGAGGGCTGGAGCTTGGTCGAATCGGGTCTTCACAGCTGCCACTTTAGCAATGCGCTTTGCCAAAGCCATCCTTACAGAGAAGACATTCGGTTTGTTCTGGTTTCAACCGAAAAATTGAATGAGATCTTTCAAACCAAGAATGGAAACATGGATACGGCGTGTTAAGCAAGCCCCCAGGATGATATGCATATAAGGGTCAGGAACCGTTGGACACCCGAACTGGGAAGTGCATCGGGATCCAACTCCGGAACCACCCCAATTTTCCTGTGAGCCCTTTCATCATCCCCATCGTCATCATCACTTTTCTCGAGATCCACCACATCACCTGAGTTCAAATGGACCAAACAAGGGCTGAAAGAGTTGACACCCAAGCTAAATTCACCAAATTGTCCTAAACCAAGTTTTTGATCATCCAATAAATGAGGTTTCAGGCTACATGTAAATTTATGCGCCATGTGCCACCAAAAAAGCCAACATTTGTGGATTAAAGAAAGGCAGGCTTGAAGTAATCGCTTCCCTGAATCCATTACTGACAAGATAGTCTATTTTTCCCCACCTGCCAGGTGAGGTTGTTAGATTTTATCACAGTTGTTCTCCTCCTCCGCCTCCTCCTCCTCATCCTCCACCTCTTTCTCCTCCTCCTCCCTCTCCTCCAGCTTCTCCTCCACCACCTTTGCATCCACTCCCATGTTCACTTCCGCCTTGCCAACTCTTCGCCAAGCTCTTCGCCAACTTCCGCACGCAGTGGGCACTGCTGGACCTCAACTGCAAGGGTCTGAACGCACTGGACACCGCTGGACCTCAACCTGGGACCTTCCGAGCTCAGTGAGCACCGCTGGACCTCAACCTGGGACCCTCCGAGCTCAGTGAGCACCGCTGGACCTCAACCTGGGACCCTCCGAGCTCAGTGAGCACCGCTGGACCTCAACGGTCAGATAGAATGTCAGAAGATATGCCAGATAAAGTGCCAGAATGTTTGCCAAATAGAATGCCAGAAGATATGCCAGATAGAATGCCAGAAAGAATGCCAGATAGAATGTCAGATAGAATGCCAGAAGGTATGCCAGATAAAGTGCCAGAATGTTTGCCAGATAGAACGCCAGAAGATTTGCCAGATAGAATGCCAGATAGAGTGCCAGAAGATATGCCAGAACATATGCCAGAAGATATGCCAGGTAGAATGCCAGAAGATATGCCAGAAATAATGCCAGAAGATATGCCAGATAGAATGTCAGAAGGTATGCCAGAAAGAATGCCAGATAGAATGCCAGAAGATATGCCAGATAAAATGCCAGAAGATTTGCCAGAACATATGCCAGAAGATTTGCCAGATAGACTGTCAGAAGATATGCCAGAAGATATGCCAGATAGAGTGCCAGAAGATATGCCAGAACATATTGCAGAAGATATGCCAGGTAGAATGCCAGAAGATCTGCCAGATAGAATGCCAGAAGATATGCCAGATAAAATGCCAGAAGATATGTCAGATAGAATGCCAGAAAATTTGCCAGTAACAAAACGTATAGATGTCATGGTGGGGATAACTCGAAGTAAAGTAATTTTTATTCTATATAATATATTGTGATATATTTAGTTTGTATTACTTCACAACTAGAGGAGGCATAGTTGGCCAAGTCTCCCTCAGGCTCGGTGGCGCCAGGCATACCATCATCCAGTGACAGACTCATGTTCTTCATGCCCCCCTTCTCATGGATACGGGCACGCTTCGTGATGTCAAGTCGGGATTCTTTCCTTAGTGCATGATAGCTACTGAGAGAATGGATTGGTAAATGAAGTTCGCCCTAGGCAGCGTGACCATGTATAAGTGCAATCATAGATCGATATATATATATACTATTTTTATTACTATATATTTGAAGAATATATTTGGTATTGAGATCGTGTGGTGGCTGATTTTGTGCCACTTGCCAAAATCAAATTCGGAGTTCATATATTCTGCAATCAAGTAACGCCTGGGTACCTTTGACAGAGGTTTCGACATAGTAGAGCATTGTTTTCTCATAGGGATCTCTCCTGATTGGGAAGGGAAGGGGATTTCACCCTGCTTGAGACTAAGAACCACCGTTGATCACCCACCTGCAGCAACTGTTGCCCGCCCGGTGCCTCAAAAGCTTCTGCGGCTGGGTCCGGCAATGCTTCTTCACAGCCGCGATTCGTCGCCTAGGATTGTGTTGAGTCAAGGCACCCATTTTTAGCCTTTTGGATTAGAACGTGTTTCCTTAGTCACCTGAAAGCCGAACCCCGAGAATAAATGTTCTCATCCATTGGAAAGCTGTTGGTAAAATATTTGGAGATTGCTGGAAACAAATTAAAGTAGAGGTACTCTGAAAATCCCCATTCCTCCATCTTCTCAGTACTCACAAACTCGCCCTCCACCACCAACTTGCAAGACATCATCTCACTTCGTAGAACCTCCACTTCAGCGATGAAGGTCTCCTGAGAATGAACCCAGGAAGCTGTTGATGAATCAAGTTTGGGTTGGTAAAGAATGGTCCCAAGATACTACTGAACTAAAAAAGAAGTTTTTGAGGCGAATTGTAGGAGCACCCCTTCAGCAAACCCTTTCCTTTTGGAACTCAAGGTATAGGTGCATGTATGTTGCTCATTCGGTCATACCAACCCCACTGTTATCAATAAGGGAGATGGAAAATGATTTTGCATCGACTATGTGTTGAAAACCAAGGATCCGGATCATACCCACATTGTTTGAAGATCTGCTCCAGCATTCTCTTTTTGGGGCCCTTGCTATGCCACTCATCCCAAATTTCATCACTCACCTTCTTGCTACCATCTCCACGTTTTGTGAAGATTCGCCTAGATCGGGAACGGACGGCTTCTGGGCTAATGTGGGCCTGTCCTAACACAGGTCTCGGGGCAAGAGCATCCGAGACATCTGGGATCTCATCCCACAAATCCTCAAATGGCTCTGCTGGGTGGTAAGACATTGTTCCATCACTGTTGACAACAGATCCTGGTGAGTAGCCGGGAGAAGCTCCATCCAAAAGGGCGAGGGACTTTGGTACTTCAGGGACATTGGCTTTTTCCGGCACTTCCCTACCCCCCTTTGAATCACCGTTCGATTTCATGGGAATGTCCACCCCATCAACTTCAGCATCACTGTCATTTTGATCCCTTTTTGGGGAAGGAAGGGTCCCTGGCACGGTCGCGGCTTCTGACATGGGGGTGGCTGCTTCAGCCTCTTGCTGCTCAGGCGGTGTGGTTGGCGGCTTCGGCCTTGGAATCTGTCTAAGGCACGCAGGGGTGGTACCTGTTGTGGAAGCTGGCGAAGACTGGCCCAAGTAGTTCTGCAGCACCTTGGGGAATTAAGGGAAGGAAATACGCAACATCATTAATCATCAATAAGTTTCTCATGAAGCTAGTTCGGACAGGAGAACAAAATAGTAGAATTGACCAATATTTTCTAGGGTCTGTGAGTTCCTCTTGCATCTCTTGTTCTGTCAACTCTTCATTCTTTAAGTGGCCGTAGTAGGAGTTGACACGGCCCAACCCCATTTGCAAACTTCCACATGACCAGGCTCTGCTCTGCAACCTGTTTGGTTCTGAACCAGCCATGGTGCCCCTGGGCACCCTTACTACTGATTGCCTTTACTAACCGCTTGAGAGGATGGGCATTCATGCTTAGAATTTAAAAATAAACCACGGCATGTTTCGCAACAACCCTCCGTGCAGGATCATGCAATCAAATGTTGCACGCTAGGTTGGGTCTGCACAAGATTGGATTCTTTCATCGCTGTCGATGGTTTTGTTCGTGATCAAAAGCAGCTGAAGCACACCAATTCAATGGCTTGCTGCTCCAAGTCCGAATTTCCATCTAATTTGGTGGCTGTGGTGGAGCACATGGGAGAAAACATGAACTTTCCCAGAGAAGTTACACAATATCATTGTTTTTAAGGTATGTGAAAAACTGATCATTTTGGCCGGTCGGGAAAAAGCGCCGTTTGGTCGGGAAAAAGCGCCGTTTGGTCGGGTAAAAGCGTCATTTTCAAAAATGTTTTTTTTCAAGACATTTTGTCAGCCCTAGCCCACAACCACCAGTCAATATAAACCCTGGTCAGATTCAACAGGGTCGAAACCTTCCCACATTTCATCGGGAAACAGAGGCCGAAACTCCGGTGGGATCTCAAGATCCTTTGCCCCCCTCAAATACCTCACTGCGTCCTTGATCTCTGCGACGGACCAGGTGGTGCAGGGACAAGCGAAGATCACATCGTGCAACTCCTCGGTGGGTACCTGGGCGGCGAGGCATCCCCCAAAAAAGCATCATCCACAGGCTAGGTACTGCTGTTTCTGGTTGTGGTTTTGAATTTGGGTCAAGTAACTGGTAAGTTCCATGGAGATGAATCCCGTTGCATAGATCTCACAGTTTGAACCACATGTCGGGCAAAGCGAGCTGGGTACTGCCTTGGTTGGGAGGCAACACAAAAGGAATGTATATTATATATATATATAAGCACAAACGTACTAACATACCATGATTTCGAGGACAATCATTTCTTCTCCAAAAAAACAACATATCTTTCATCCCTTGGTTGGAAAAGGAACACACTTGTAACCAAAACATTAGATAAGAGGCTGCGTAGATTTCAGTTTCTTGCTCCCCTTGTATCGTAGTTTCCCATTTGCATTCCTGTATCGGACAGTGGTAGCCACAGTGGTTCTTTGCATAGCTCGAACGAGTCTACCAGTTTGCAATCGGTTGACCCGGCAGCTGTTACTCACTAAAATGGTTCGTTTTGGACAAGGACCACCCATCAGCTGCATCCACATCATTGTTTTCCACAACTGCAGGGTAGCATGGTTTTCCCCCAAATTGAAGGTGTAACCCCACCACGTATACTTTAAGAACACATGCCGAATATATATTTTCCCTTGTGCTTTCTTTCATAACCAACCATTTGTTAAGGTCTCAAAACTTACCAGGCCTTGTTCCCAACCCTGGCCAAGATTTGGAATGCAGCTCTCACATACATGTAGTGGAAGAACAATGAAGACGCAGGCTGTTCTATCACGAACGTGCTGTCCATGGCCGCAATGAGTAAGGCTAACAGCCCAATCCTGTTTTGTCACAACAAAAATAGGCCCTCATAAAATACAAGTGTGAAATATCTTAGCCCGAAGATTGAAACAAACCCAGCACAAGAATTACAATCCAACAATTTGGTGGTTGACCCTCTTTGCAAATTGAAAATTCTACATCAGGATTCCCTGTCCTTGCTGCTGACTTATTGGCTTTTCTGTTTTGTAAGAAGGAAAGAAAACCTCCTGGGCAAATCACACTCCGACCAGATGTCCCCACATTAATGCTGATCCAAGTGGAACATACTGGAGCCATCCAAACGACTGCCCGGCCAAAGGCTGATTGGAAGAGGAGGAGCACAGAAAGCCTGAGCTGCAGGCAAGGCATCACAGAATGTTGCAGGGGGTGAAGGAAGACAATAGTAAAAAGATTCAATTGAGGGGCGCGAAGCCGCTTTCACCGTTGAAGTCCATGTAGCTTCTATGGGGGAAGGGATGCTTGCTGGTTTTCTTTCGGTTGTGGAAGCCCTTGTCATTCTCCAAATCAAAAGATGCCACAGGATAACCACACTTCGCTGCCAAACGTGACAGCCTAGCCTTTCCCGAGAAAAACTCCAGTACTTGCCAAGTGTGCTTTCCACGAAAAGCTCCTTGAGCGAGGAAGGCACAAAGGAGGCATAGTAAAACGAAGTCCTTGGATACTAAGCACCAGCCCCGCCAGTCAGAAAGTTGAGCGGGTGCTATACCTGTAGTGGGAATCTTTCTCTGATTTATTGCCCAAATGCTGATGATCACCCCAAGCCTGTATCTTTATTGACTTGGTTTGCTATAACAGGTTTGGAGGTGATTTCGCGCAATCAGAAAACAAGTCTCTTTCGGAGCACCCATGGCCACAAGCCGGCGCAGTACCAAATCCATTTCATCGGGTGTCATGGCAGACAAGAGGCAACAACTCAAGTTACCACCTAAAGTTTGATCCTGGAGATTCACCAAATGTAAACTTCCGGTTTGCCAAAGTGAGTGACACCTCGAAAATTTCAATTTCTGCCTTTGCCATTAGTTATTTTCTTTTCCGAATCCAGCCATGCTGGGGCCGCAAGCGTGCCAGGAAGGCCTTTGAGATAAAAGCCTCGCTCTATGAGGAAGGCTGGTGGCCCTCCGCGTCTCGGCATGGAAGTACCTGCCGAGATGCATGCATTACCAGCAGTGAGTGGAGAAGCTAATATCTCATGTAAAAGGGAATGTTCTGAAGGAAAAGCCAAGTTGACATCATATTTGATAGATACACGCTGCAGGTATACAGTATATAATGTGATACAACGTGGCAATGCTTGAGAAACTCAACCCTCAAAATCTTAACTGATGGTATTTTCTCACATTCCACATTGTTGCAAGCGGCTAGATGCACACTCTACTGCTCCAGTCCCGGCACAATTGGCAGGATGATGCCGTCGCCCCAAGCCATGTGAACATTTATTTTTTTGGTGTTATGGTACCCGTTCTATGTTTGAATTGGACAGACTTAAAAACAACTATATACACATCATTAAGGGGTCTCAGGCCTAACACCCTGATCGCAGTTTGGTCTGCCAGGTTCGTAAACCCAAAAGCATATGATATCCATAGAGCTACCATAGATTGGCACCCTCACACAAGCATTTCAGCTTGTGACAGCCCCGGCCAAACACGGTGTAGCTCAGCGAGCTCTCAAAAAGTACCCCATCATTTCACGTAGTCACCTGGGCGAAGGCTGAAGTGTGTCGTTTGGGGAGCAGGGAAAAATGGTTCAGAAAGCTAGCCCTTTTGGGTCCCCAAATCTTATCCCCAGCAAAAGCAAAATACTCATCCAGATCCAGAGCAGATCCAGTGACGGACATCGTCAAGTGCCAAAAACGGATTGACTTTGCTCAGCACCAACTCTTCGTCATTGCATTTGGCTTCCACGAGTGTGGTGAAAACGAAATTCCACCATTTCAACTGCAGGGAGTGCGGGTGATATTTGATCATCAAGACTTGCAAAACATCGGATACAGAAACGCTATGCTGGGCAGTTATTGCAGGCATCAGGGGGGCAAAACAAGTAGACTTTGGATTTTGGACCGGCCTCGCAAGAACTCACCGATCCAGTGAGCTTGCCTTCGACCTTCTCCTCGAACACCTTTCTAATGACGAGGAAGCGAGCACTGGCAATCCCATCACGGGATGGGCAGTACCTGCCTGCGAAGGTGGCCTTGCGCAGCACCTGCCCTTCCCCACTGGGAACTTCCTTTGGCTCCTTCGCTTTGCGAGCAGCCTTGGTAACCTTGGGAACGTCAGGCATCTCCTCAGGCGCATCTGCTTTGCAAGCACCTTTTCGGGCCTTGCCATGTGTTTCGTTGCTCTCCTTGCGAACATCATCCTTCGTAGATGGCCTCTTTCGCTTGTCCGGCTTGTCCTTGGCAATGCCCTTGTGGGTGTCCACCGGGTCCTTCTGTGTGCGAAGCTTTGCAGACTTTTCCGCGGCAGCTTCAAAGTCACGTGCCAAATCCTTCCTGCATTCCTCACCATTTGTCTCCTCGCCCTCGCTCTCCAGCACAGTCACAGTAGCATCAACTGGCGATGCCAATCTGGCTTGCTTTTGTCCCTTGGCAGGCTTGCGAGAAGCTGGCCTTTTGGCGATGCCACGTCCACGGCCTCGACCACGGCCTCGGCCCTTTGGTTCAGCGTCTCGTCCACGAGGAGCATCCCTTGCATCATCCATTCTCCTGGTCTTGTTCTTCTGGTTCTTGATAACTTGCTGATGCTCTCGGGTCACCATTGGGAGGTCTTTCAAGCCTTCCAAGTCTTTCTCCAAATTGCCGCCTTCTTCATGCTGGTCTTGACCTGTTTGGCTGGCACCTGTCTGTCTTGGCTTGGCCTTTGTCTTGCTTGCTGCTGGTTTGCCACTGCGCTTGGCAGCAGGCTTCTTGGCGTGGCTGGGCACCTCGGGGATGGTGGCTTTCGGAGTGGTTGGCTCATCCATTTTTCTCTTGTCCTCACCATCCTCTGTCTCCGACGGTGGGTCAGGCTGAGCGCATGGAACTTCTGTCTCAGCAACAGAGGGCACCACATCAAGCTCTGTCTCCGGGCGAGGCTGCGAATCTTGAAAGACAGGTGGCAGCGGATCAAGCTCTGTCTCTGGGCGAGGCTGCGAATCTTGAAAGACAGGTGGCAGCGGATCAAGCTCTGTCTCTGGGCGAGGCTGCGAATCATCACAGACAGGTGGCAGAGCATCAAGCTCTGTCTCTGGACGAGGCTGCGAATCATCAAAGACGGGGGGCAAAGAATCAAGCTCTGTCTCTGGCCGAGGCTGCGAATCTTCCTCCAAGACTGTTGCGGTAAGAGGCTGAGAGTCTTCAACCTCAAAGGGATTTGGAATCCTCACCAAGACTTGCCGTGGGCTCAACAGGAGCTGCCATCATGGGCTGGGAATCCTCAATAGCCGCTGCCATAGCCTCGGAATCTTCAACAGCTGCTGCAGCGGCTGCCATGGGCTTGGAATCCGCCACAGCGGCTGCCATGGGCTGGGAATCGAGGAGGGAATCCTCTTCCTCCGGATCTTCACAGTCATAAAGGCCACGACCATCGATAGCATCACCGATCACATCACCCCAGTATGGCAAGGTTTCATCCGTGTCTTTGCCTACAGCGGGCATTTTTCGATTTGACGTATAAACCGTAAATAAGTAGAATCAAATCCCCGTTGACGTATACTAGTCTAGAAACCACCCCTTTGTACCAAGATTGGATGAATATAATATAATATTTATATAATTTATAATATAATATAGTATATTATAATAAATAAAGCGCAGTAGAAACCCAAAACTTGGAAGCCATTTGTTTCCCATGACCAGGCCACATGCCAGAGATTCTGAACCTGTGCCAACGGGCTCCATGTTCTCAGGTGATCGAGCTTCTTGATCTGCCAAAACCTTTTTGCTTTCCTCGAGTCGTTGCCTCAGCGAAGAGCGAAGAGGGGTTAGGAAAGAACATCAAGCACAAAATCTATGTTAGGAAATATGGGGCAATCTATGTTGTATCAAAAAATAATTCATACTTTAAAACAAGGGGCCGGATTGCAGCCATCCGGGCTTCAAGCTTAGCACGGTCTACTGGGTGCAAATCAGCAGGGTTGGAAGGCAAGACCTCTCTCGGAAGGGGCGGTAGCAAAGCCTTTGCAGGCACTGGCGGTGGAGGCATCTCATCTTTCACACCTGTCCTCATGTGTCTCAGGCCTGTGGCAGGCTCTGCATGTGGCTCAACGGATCCACCAGGCCGGGCGGCTTGGGAACTGGAGGCGATCTCAACTACCACACACTCATCCTGATCAGCCTCCTCTTCATTGTTGATCTCAGCATTGACATTTGCATGAACTTGGGCACTGATTTGATCCCATGCCCAATACTTCTGGATGATGGCAAAGAAGGTATCCAGCCGACCATCCTAAGATTGAGCTGATTCCCAGAAATGCAACTAATTATATATTTGTTTTCTGGCAACCTTTGGGGCTAAGTATGGCTAAACCACAACAAATCATTTGGGAAAGGAACATGAACATCAAATAAGGGTCTCGAGAACTTTGTCCACTCATGAATCTGCGGAGTCCATAGTTGAACAGGATTTTGATGCCTTTGCCATCGATGTAAATTAACTGGTCATCATGGTCACGTCCAAGCTTCTGACGCAGGAGGGTCACCTGAATAGGGGAACTACATCCCAAACTAAACCATACTGGATGCCAGAGTTCAACTATCGCCCCGACGAAGGACATAAGGTTCAACCATAATAATTTTAGAGCATGTGTTATTCTTGACAGTATTACCCCACCTTAGCAATGTCATAAAGTAACCATTTGAATACCTGCATGAGATATGAACATATACATATACATATATATATATATATATTACGTAAAAAGGTAAATATAATTCCCCACCTGCCAGGTGAGGGTTGTTAGATTTTATCACAGTTGTTCTCCTCCTCTGGCGAAGAGCTTGGCGAAGAGTTGGCAAGGCGGAAGTGAACATGGGAGTGGATGCAAAGGTGGTGGAGGAGAAGCTGGAGGAGAGGGAGGAGGAGGAGGAGGAGGAGGAGGTGGAGGATGAGGAGGAGGAGGCGCTGGACCTCAACTGCAAGGGTCTGAGCACACCGGGCACCGCTGGACCTCAACCTGGGAGCTCAGTGAGCACCGCTGGACCTGGCACCGTCCGAGCTCAGTGAGCACCGCTGGACCTCAACCTGGGACCCTCCGAGCTCAGTGAGCACCGCTGGACCTCAACGGCCAGATAGAATGCCAGAAGATATGCCAGATAGAACGCCAGATAGAATGTCAGAAAGAATGCCAGAAGATATGCCAGATAAAGTGCCAGAATGTTTGCCAGATAGAATGCCAGAAGATATGCCAGATAGAGTGCCAGAAGGTATGCCAGAACATATGCCAGAAGATGTGCCAGGTAGAATGCCAGAAGATATGCCAGATAGAATGCCAGAAGATATGCCAGATAAAATGCCAGAAGATATGCCAGATAGAATGCCAGAAGGTATGCCAGATAGAATGTCAGATAGAATGCCAGAAGGTATGCCAGATAAAGTGCCAGAATGTTTGCCAGAACATATGCCAGAAGATTTGCCAGATAGAATGTCAGAAGATATGCCAGATAGAGTGCCAGAAGATATGCCAGAAATAATGCCAGAAGATATGCCAGGTAGAATGCCAGAAGATTTGCCAGATAGAATGCCAGAAGATATGTCAGATAGAATGCCAGAAGATTTGCCAGTAACAAAACGTATAGATGTCATGGTGGGGATAACTCGAAGTAAAGTAATTTTTATGTCCCTGAGCTGGCCTCGGCTCGGGCCGCATCTATGGTCAGAATCTTAACGTACTCGAAATTGGGACACCACCACTCAGCCACTGCCTCCAAAACTCGAGCGTTTAAGCCTAGGGCTTTGGCACTCTTCACATTGATGGCCTTGTCGTTAAGCCATTGGGTAAAGTATCCAGGGGCAACTAGGATCCTGGTTCGAACATCACTCATGTTTTCCAACACCTTTGCCAACTCTCCTTCTGGCGGAGGGACATTTCGAACAGCTGCTGGTTCCCCCATTGGTCAGGTTCAAACAGGATCTAGCAGGTTCCTTTCAAATCTTGGGGCCAAATGCCTTTTTACATGTAGTGGTTTCCCATGTGCCCAACCCCAATCCCAAACAAACTTCGGCAGCCATTGGGCGCACATCAAAATCGTCAGCTGGATTCCATCCCATGCTGCGCTCAGGTGGCCCCAGTCTGAAGCAGTCTGAAAGCGGCGTGGGCGCTTGCTAGGTGATGTTTCTGGATCAACTTTTTCTTCATGTTGGAATGGACAACTTTAAAGTGATGCCACCTACTTTCAACAAAATTCTTTGTTGATCCGCTTGGGCCATGGTTCAATGGCTTCTGGTATGTTCCGGATGTCCTCAGAAAAGAATTGATTGCACCTGCTCAAGACCGGCACGGGGTGGAAGGAGAGGTTCAACACTACCAAAAATCAAAAGTGTTCCTACTTTGGAAAAATTGCCCTATTCCAAAAAAGCACTTTCCCTTGGAATGACTAAAATTTGGACCCCCTGGGAAGATCTAGGTATATATATATAATATCATATATATATATATATTTATTTACAATGTCCGAATGAAAAAAGGCTTGATGACCATCCAAAGACTGGGCATACTGGATCCAGTCCATGACCATGGCACGGAACTGGATAGCTACTTCAAGTAGTGTAAATTCTCTGGAGCTTGATGCTATCTATCCATGTTCCTTCAACCCACTCGCACGCCCGGATGTGCTGCTTCAATCAAAAGTGTATTCCTCAAGCCTCAAGTTCATATTTTTCCGTGTTCTTCCTTCAACAACAATCAAACACAGCATCAATATCAATACTGGTACATATCCATACGATTATTGTGATTATTAACCATCAAGTGTCAACTATCTTGTAACTACAAACTATTAGCACTCTATTAACTATTGACTTAATAACTTAAGACTACAGTACCACAGTACTAACTATTAACTATCATAAGTACTACAACTATCATAACTACTATAAGTGTTAGAACTATCACAACCATTATCACTGATATAAGTATCAGAACTATTCTCAGTGTTATAACATGACTATGATAGCTATGAGTTATTATTAACATTTATTGATTCATTCAATCACTAACATTAGTCATTATTAGCATTAATAACATTATTAACATCATGAACAGTATTAACATCATTAACATTATTAACTATCATTATCTCTTACTAAATCTAGTTTCCACTGGTATTCTCCCCGTTTTTTTTTTTTTTTCCGAGGCTCACCGTGGCGGATTTGGAGGACGTGAAGTGGTTCGCAGAGAGCGTGGTGCCGGAGCCTGGAAACGCTCCAAATTTGCGAAACGTGCGACGTGGGTCATTTTTAGATAGTAAGAAGTACTAAGATTTTAGATAACTACTAGGGATTATTATATATTATATGACTACTATGGATTATGATATAGTAATATAGTAATTCAACTATGGATTATGATATAGTAATTCATTACGTGGGTCATTACTAGTTTAAGACTACTATGGATTATGATATAGTACTAAGATGTACTAAGATTTTAGATAGTAAGAAGTACTACTAATTACTATGGATTATGATATAATAATTCATATAGTTGTGTCCTGCTGGCCTACTGGGGAAATGAGATTTTAATGAAATTTGATGCGATTCAATTTGATTTTAATGGGATTTTAATTGGAGTTGAATACTACCTATATCATTTATTATAGATAGTTGGGAAACCTATCAACCAACTATTACAATGAGATTCAAATGGCCTGAGGTACGGCCATTTCAAATAGGGGGAAGTGGCCTATGGATATCTATGGATGGTAAACCATGAAGATTTGTTGATCATTTTGTATTGACAGGCTAGACATGGTTAGATTGCCATTTGGCATATACTTTTTCATCCTACTTCATTTACCCACTGTGATGGGTTTGCCCCCTAAATACATCTGGTTGGTGGTTTGGAACATTTTTTATTTTTCCATAATATATGGGATAATCCTTCCCGACTGACTTTCATATTTTTCAGAGGGGTAGGTCAACCACCAACCAGCCATATTTTTCTTGATTTACCTATTAAGGATGGTGATTTTCTACAGCTATGTAAACGTTTACCAGAGGCTAATATTGGATATATTGCCATTTCGTTCGTGAATTTTCCTATGAAAAATGGTGGATCTTTCCATAGCTTTTTGTAAACGTTTAACGAGAGGCTAATTTTTACTGCCCATAATGCCCAGAATACTTTATCGAGCGGAACCTCCATCCTCAGAACCCACAAGTACGTACGAACAAATGGGTGCCATGTGGAATCAAAGAAATGACGAACGAAGTTCAACCACGTTTTTTTTTTTTGTGTGGTTTCTTTTTTGATGTCACATGATAACCATGGGTTATATATGGTTATATATGGTTAATATATGGTTAATGTCATTGTTTCAGTTGATGCCAATACTTTCTTTTCAGTTGAGAAACTATGGGAAAACCATGGAAAACCTATGTTGATAATGATGATAATGTTGATAACCATGGGAAAAACACACTATGAATACTATGAAATTGTCATATCTTTTTCAACTGTCAGAAAAATGTCACTGGTGGGCCATCATTGTTTCTCAACATTCGGAAGCTTTCAATTTCTCCAACGATGTTTGCTCTATGTCATTATTATATTTTTTCAGAAATCTTATGCCTTCCGGTAATCAAGCATGGCTTGCTGGATTCTTCCTTTAGTTCGATGATTTTTCGCATTAACACCTCCATTTACAAGGATTAATCACTATCATATAATATCTATAGTTATAGCCAAAATCAACGATAGGTATTTCAACTATCACACACATATTTACATGAGTTATAGCATGTTATAGCCAACAGTAGCCAACATATCTCAACTATAATCAATGGCCATTTCAGGAACCTAAATTGGAGGTACCTACCATATATAAGGCCTATTTATCAGGCCTAAATTTCAGGGAATATCCCCACAAAATATGGCCTGAAAAATGGTACTAACGTACCTCCATTTTAGGATCCTGGAATTCCCATTGAACTATCACACACATTATTAAACATTATTAACCACTATTAACCACTATTAACCAACATATCTCAACTATATTGATCATATTCTATAGCAACCCAAAAAGAATCGCCGTTGAGGTGAAGGTCGAGACGGAACTCCGAGACCTCTGGGTGTTTGCATTGAGGAGCTGAGCGAACTGCGAAGCGTGGATAGATTGAAGGGGATTAATATCTCTGGGGATAGAACTAACAGTTTTATGATATTTTATGGGGATTTTATTTATAGGATTTTATAGGTATTTTATGGGATTTTCTGGGATTTCATGGTATTTTACGGGGATTAATATCGGGATATATGTGGATTTTGATGGGTGAAGACTTATGTGGATTTAACCAAGAAAAATGGGGGATTCATATCGGGATTTAGCTGGGGATCTACTCAGGATATTTTTCTAACTTGCAATAGTTATAGCATTCAACTGTAGGGGATGAATCCGTTCCCCACAGAAAACCCATAGTTTAGCAAGAGATTTACACATTGGGACAGTAGAATAGGGTTTTAAAGATTAGGGGGATAGGATTCATAATCAATTCCAACTAAGAATGCACCTATCTCGCTCTCTCTCTCTCTATATATATATATACATGTCTGTATATGCATAGTGTTGAGTTGGGGTTCAATGAGCTATTACGTTGGGGTTACATAATGTTGATTTAATGGAAAATCCACCCTTCAGGAAATTGTTAGAGTTTGCCATGATATAGATGGCCCCCCTAGTTCGATGATTTACCTATTAAGAATGGTGATTTTCCATAGCGAACTGTTAAATTACTGAAGGGTAAATTGAATCATCCCAACATGGTTGGCCATTCCAGGTTATTTCAGCCGATTGACAAATAGACATAGGCATCAACAATGCGGATAGCGAGTTGTTTTAGTATTTTATAGCTACAAAAACAATTGCAGTATAGCTATTATAGCTACTATATACAGTATTGTGGAATACATATCTAGTATAGATATACACATATATAAAATGTATATATATATATATCATTCACATAGATACGATATACATATATACTGCATATATATATATACATACATATACATATATAAATACATACACACATATATATATATTATTCACATAGATACGATATACATATATACTGCATATATATACACACATATATATATACTGCATATACATATATATATATATATATATTATATCGAACATGTTCTCCACACTACCTACATGTCGCGGGTCGAGTCGTTCGGCGTAAAACAGGAGATGGCGGGAAGACTTGCTGCGGCTGCAGTCCAGGGAGTTGCACCAATATTTGCCGCTTGCGTTCGCGCTGTTTGGATGAGATGATGAGATATATATAATCTGGGATATATAGTTATAAATATAGTTAATATAGTTATATATAGTTATATATAGTTATATATAGTTATATATAGTTATATATAGTTATATATAGTTATATATAGTTATATATAGTTATATATAGTTATATATAGTTATATATAGTTATATAACTAATCTGGGATATATAGTTGATGATGAGATATATAGTTATATAGTTATATATAGTTTATAATTATATAAATATAAATAACTATAATATTTTTTTTGGATATCATCTGGGATTAACTATAAATCTCATCTACTACATAATGATATATATATATGGGTATGATCTCCAATATGGGTATGGATCAATACCTATAAACATACCATTTTTAGGGGGATGAACATCCATAAATCCCAGCTATTTTGATGTGAACTACAGGGGTACAAGGTTTTGACACACTGCCATTTTTGTTCCGATGGGATTAACTTCTAATGATTAGTGGATGAGATTAACTGATAATCAGTTAATGGATGGGATTATATAACTTAGAATGATTGGTTATAAACCATCATTAATCATCATGACGCCAGCCCAATAAATCACCACTGGTTAGAAGGGATTCATCGATAGTTTTTTGTCAGAAAAAACCATATGACTGGGCAGTTCTGGTTGGCTGGTGGACCTTCCAATGGTTATCCTGTGGGCCAGCGGAATCCACCAATTGATGCTACTGCAAGTGGGTTTCAAGCATGGTGCTGCAGGATTTCTGAATTTTCTGGGCTGCAGGTTTTTTAGGTTTCTCCATCCCCTTTTTTTGACCAAGGTTGAACTCCCAGCCCAAGGCAGTGGGTGAACTCAGTCCGCGTTCAGTGAATTTTTGGGGCAGATTTTTTGGAAAACCAATGGTAGTTTGCCTGAATTGGTGGTTTTTCAGCGGATTAGTGGTGCTCTGACCCATCAGTTTCATGATGAAAAAAACTTCTGCAACTGGTGAATTTTTGCGTGGATGGAACAAGCGGTGAGTTTTTTTTGTGATACCACAGGGAATCGGGGACGATTCGTGGGATTTTTTATATGATTAAAACATCTCAAGGAGGGGAGGTGTGGAAGGAACACCATGGAGATAAATCGGTGTTGAGTATGGGGGGTCGAACCATGTTGAACCATGTTGAAAGTCATCCATCCATTCAATCATGACCATATTTTTCAGATTTCACATTTCGATTCTTCTTGTGTAAGACACCTGAAAGCTTAGAACCCCAAACAACCAAAAATGAATGGCACGTTTCACCCTCACCGTGAAGATTACATGCCATAAAGCGAACCCTTTTTCTTGGAAGACAATTATAGTATATAAACTACATCGTCATTGTTATTTGCTTTGGGTTTTCATTTCAGTCAATGGTACATTTGGTTGTACACCTGAAATTGAGGTACTGTGCCATACAAGGCCATTCTTATATATCCTTTGTCATTTCATTGGGGAGCTTCCCTTAGATTTAACTGACTTAGAGCTAGATCATCTTGAATCATATTTTTTGTAACATCCAAAAAATGGGCACCTGGAAAAAATCCATCTTTTGTTCACTGGAGGCCTTCACTCCAATATATCAGTTGGTTTAGTTCTGACATCCAGTGGGTCAAGATTGGCGACTGGTTCGAACCAGCAAATCTCTGACGATTCAACCCCCAGCTTTGTTGAACATGAGGTTTTTTTCGACCATATGTTCCATTATAATTTGCCATTTTTACCTGGTTCATCCGCTCCAAGCTCCCTTTTTCTGAAAGATTGATCTTGCACTTGCTGATTTTTTTTATTTGTTTTTATGTGTTTCCATTTCAAAAAAATATGTTCCAATTGTTGAATGTCATGTTTTTCTTTATTTTCCCCCAAATTGTTGAAGATTGATATGTTCCAAGTGCTCGACATGTTCTTCCATTTTTTTTCTTATGCCCATCCCTAGCCTGACACCCAGGTGTCGCGGTGGCTTCAACTGCGTGATGGAGCGACCACCAGCCCCACGAATGGCCCAGGCGTGGTGGAGGAAGGGATTGTGGATAGGGTTTGGAAACCTTCCCCCCTTCTTAGGGAGGTCATATGGGTTCACATTGGATGATTTTGGGAGGTAACATGGGCTAACATTGGATTATTTTTGCCGGAACTATGGGGACTAAAAATCATCACAGTTCCGGAGATTTTCGACCAAAGAGTCTGGGATTTGAAGCAGCAAAGATGTGGATTACACCCCCATACGGCCATATGGATTTAGCCACGACATTTAAGTGATCAAATTCGAAGAATGTCGGCAGTGAAACAGGATATTGGCTGAAACTTTGAACATCCAAATGATCACTGGTTGGTGGTTTGGAACATTTTTTATTTTTCCATAATATATGGGAATAATCCTTTCCAACTGACTTTCATATTTTTCAAGATGGTTGAAACCACTAACCAGTATACACCTGGTAATCAAACATGGCAATGAGAAATCCTCTATAAATGGAGGTTTTTTCGTGGGACACTCATCTTTAAATGGGGATTCACAGTCGGGTTTCAGCCAAATGTCCCTTGCGACACATCAAAATCCGGGGATTCCAAACCTTTGTGAACTCCGCGGCCATCTGAGAAGTGCATGACTGTTGTTCCATATCTTGCAATCTTAAACCTTGGTGAAGGCACGGAAATTGCGAATCAAAGCCGCAAAAGAAGGGAAAGGTGGATCTGACCACAGAAGTACACGCTTTAAGTGATGGTTATTGAAATCATGGTGGGGAAAATGTTCGTTCCAACATTTCATGGTCAATGTGAATCAATGTTAATCATTTAAGTTTTTGAAGCATGTTGGGAACATGTTCGTTCCAGCATTTCATGGTCAATCAATCTTAATCCTTAAAAATCACCACCATGGTGTTTTCCCCAACAAAAAAACCATTGTACCATTGTAGCATTTTAATAAACCATTGATGGTAGTTTTGATGGGGAAAACCACCACCATGATGTTAATCACTTATCATCTGGTTATTTAACAGTTCGCCATGGAAAATCACCATGCTATTAATAGGTAAACCATCTATTTCTATGGGCCATCTATACCATGGCTATGTTAGTCATAACCAGAGGGTATATCCCATTAAATCCCATTAAATCCCATTAAACCACCATTAAACCACCATTAAATCCCATTTAAACCACCATTTTCCAGGTTGGGTAAAATGGAACAATGGTGTTTAAAATCCCCATGGCCAGGCCTGGGCTTCAGCCTCCATGAGGTGGAGACCCTCTTTGCGGTTCGGAGTGCCCAGGAAGTCACCCTAAAACGGACGGTCACGGTCGACGGTGCTGGAGGTTTTTTCTTTAACAAAGAGGGACCGAAGTCGTTGGGATGGCATCAAGGATTTTTTTGGGATCGAACTTGATTCCGAAAAATCCATCAAGGAACTTTTTTCTTGATTTTTGGGATGGCAGAAGTTCAATGGATCAAGGAATCAAAAGGAATCTTAAGTTCTTTTGGCCCCAAATCCCAAAAATCTCTGATTTACCTCCAAGATATGGCAAAGTGAATGGTTATAACGGAAATGATTGATGACCGTTGGCATGCGGCATGATGTATGCTGGGGTTCACTGTACCCTAGTTTTAGACAAACCCAGTGGGAAAACTTAAATATGCCCTCTGGTAAACGTTTACATGACTATGGAAAGATCCACCATTTTTCATGGGTAAATCAACTATAAATGGCCATTTTCAATAGCTTTTTGTATGTTTACCAGAGGCTATGGCAAGCACAGGATCTTGAAAAACATGTTTTGATGAAATGATGGACAGGTCCTCGGAACTGGATTGAGGGAATATCTTTGGGATGGGAATGTTTGTTGGACTACCCTCTGGTAATTTAATTTAACATAGCTATTGAAAATGACCATTAATAGTGGATTTTCCCATTAAAAATGGTGATTTTCAATAGCTATGTTAAATTACCAGAGGGTACTGAGCACAAAGTTTGTCTCACCAATTTTCAGACAGCCTCAAACCTTTCCATAGGCACCGCGTCACCGCGTCCCAGAATTTGACTTCCTGAGTTGGACTCCCAATGATGACCTGTGTATTTTTGTATAGCTATCACAATGGAAGAGAGATGAACTGTTGATTTGGGATGATTCCCACCAGAAAAACACGGGCATTCCCATCCAGAATTACGTTAGTTGGTCGGTGTGAAAAAACGTGCTGGGAATCTTGATGGCTACGTAATATCACTCAAAGGAGGATATCCATTGGTTACCCTCTGGTAATTTGTTACATAGCTATTGAAAATGACCATTTATAGTGGATTTTCCCATGAAAAATGGTGATTTTCCATAGCTATTTTAATTTACCAGAGGGTAACAACGATCTCAATCTCAGAAACATGAATTGAAGCATTGAAACCATTGGAGTTCCATGAGCACCAACTATTTTCATGTGCACATTATGGGTTCGACAGGGAGTTTTAAGCATATCCCCAGAGTACCCACATCCAAGCAACAAGTGAAACATGAAAGATCACCAATGACATCTAAAGAGGTGAACCTGGCGTTGCTGGCATGTGTAAGGACACCCTATAATGATCTATGATGGGACCCCGTTCCAAACTCACTTTCCATACTCGGTCGTCGGTCCCGAGAGATGCCAACAAAACAAGAGGCTACCTGGGTAGCCATGAACCGAAATTCGGTGTCAGACGGCGTGAGTTGGATCTGCATCACAATCTAAGAACAAATCTGATGGACTGGTAATGTCTATGACATTCTATGACTATGATCTATGATCTATGATTATATCTATATCTATACCTATATCTATATCTATATTTGTATCTATATCTATATTCTATATCTATATCTATATCTATACATATATATATATATACGTATATATATATACACATATGTATCTATATCTATATCGATATCTATATATATAGATATGATATGTGTATATATGTATAATATGGTATATTAGCATGATATAGTCTCAACCATCCCAGTTTTAAACACCCCAATTGCTTGGTCCATACCATTGACTCGCTCAAGGCCCAAACATGGCCAAAAACAGTCGAGGGAACATTGACAGGAAGCCATGGTTTAAGTGCCATTGCTGGAAAAATATCGGAATACAATGTGGGTAAAACAATGCTATCTGCACCATCCCCCAGTCATCAGCATTTTGATAGGTGCTATGGTTACCATTCCAAATTAAATAGGTGGTAAAATAACCAACATCAACCAACATTAACCAGTACTAACCATCATTGACCATTATCCCATCCCATTATACTGGTTGGTTAATGGCACTGTTCTACCCACATTACATGGCGATGCTGCTTGAGTCCGCCATGGATGGGTCCCGCGCCGGTGCCGGGCCCGGGCTGCCCGCAGCTCGAAGGCTTGGACTTTTTGGGAAGAACCGCAGTGGTGATACGGAGCTTTCAAACCCCAGAAATTTGCTGCTTGGTGGTTTGGAACATGTTTTTTTCCTCCATATATTGGGGATAATAATCCCAACTGACCAATATTTGTCGGTGCTTTTTTCTCCATTCAGTTGGGGAGAATCATCCCAACTGACTTGACCAATATTTTTCAGAGGGGTAGGTAGGTATACCACCAAGCAGTTTGAGATGGAACCCAAAGAACTCCCTATTTCCCACAGGAAGATCATCTTCCAAGCCCCCCATGTGAACCAACGCCCTGCTGCCATGCCATCGTCAGGGTTTCAGGCCTCCGTTGCTTGATTCCATGCTCTTACCACAATCAACTGACATTGTGAATGTATTTATTTACACTCTGGTAATTTAACATAGCTATTGAAAATGGCCATAGAAATAGTGAGTTTTCCCATGAATAGCATGGTGGTTTTCCATAGTTATGTAAACGTTTACCAGGCCGGGTATATCTTAATATATTAAATGATCAATGGTGATATAGGAAGATATTGATATTGGCATTGTTGTTGGGACGATACATGGAGATCTTAGATTTCCCTAAGTAAATCTTCATATAACATGCTACCAGCTAGCGATTTTGTGTTGTGCCCATCAGGCGATGGTGGCCCCTTTCTGGAGGCGAAAAAAAAACTGGGCGCCGGTTTTTTTTGGGGGGAAAGTGAGGTATAGTTTACTGGGTTAGTGGATTATAAATGAAATCACTGGGTTAGTGGACTATTCCCGGGGATTTTTGTGGATTAAGTCTACTTATCCCATTTATAACTGGAGTTACCCTCTGGTAAAATAACAGTTCGCTATGGAAAATCACTATGCTATTCATGGGTAAATATCCACTATTTCTATGTGCCATTCTCAATAGCAAACTGTAAGAAATTACCAGAGGGTAAGCCACTGGATTTTAGGGAGATCTCATTTTCAGAAACGATTTGGGCGTCATGTTCCGGGGTCTCGGACGAAGCTCTTTTGGTGCACTCCACCACACTGGAGCTGGCATCTTTGCCAAGGTCCCAGTTTTTGGGCCTCCCGTGGAGTTTTTGGTGACGATCCAGCCTGATGATATCTGATGATTTTGCAATTGGCCATGGAAAAATCACCTTTTTTGGTATCACAGATATTTTCCCAAAGTCACAAAGTCAGGATTTTCCATTCCCATGTGCCCATGTGACATGATCAGAGTATCCGTTTGCAACTTCCAAAAGATGGTCCTCTCATCCATTTTTTCCAAACACCTTTGGATATGGTATGGGACTGTCAGAGACCAGCGGTTGTGGTTCCTTTTTAGGTCGACTTGTTGGTGCATTTTTTTTGGGATTCTGCTTGTTTGACTCCATTTTTTGGGGGAGGTAGCCAGAAGACAACACATCATTTATATTCATTTATGGGGTAATAAATATGGATGTTTCTTAAAATGGAATATCATATACCCCCAAATGGCAATTTTCACGGGGGGAAGTTATGGACACATGATTTTCTAAACCAATGGATTCTGGGATCCCCGTTTTTTCAGACAAATCCATGGGGTAAAAAACCATCTAAACTCTTGATTATTGCTGGTTATATATCCCACAATCTTCCTATTATATAATTAATAATTAATAATAGTCGCATCAATATCACATGAAGAGTTAGGATAGGCTGTGGCCATCTTTTTGCCTTTGATAAAAAACCTAGGCATCACATGGAATCCGTATTTTCAATGGTTCAAACCACATCTAAAACACAGATCCTCCACCTTTTTATCCCTGGGGAGGCTGTAGCTTTGGAGCTGCCAACATGGCGACAGCAACCGCAGAGGGGCACCAAAGTACTGAGCCAATGTGCCAGGTGGGAAATCCATCTGGGTAAATTTCATCACGACCTCACTACGACCTCACTGGAAATCATGGTTAGTAAGGGAAATCATCCCCAAATGGCCGCAAGATTCAGGTTAGTGAAATATTATAATTTACCCAGATTGATGGATCCCCCAACCCCATTTTGGGGCGGTCACGGGGTACCCATTTGCGACGCAAAGGGGCTGGACATCACGCTTGAATTTTGGGTCATGGGAGGTTGAAGGATGTCCCACTTTTTGTGGGAACCCACTGAATGGACCCATGCAAACCAAATATTGTAAGAATCGGATAAACATCTGATACGCACAAAAAAAATCTGGGTTGAAGCAAGCGACACGCAGACAGAATGAACAGAGATGGAGGTTGCCCCAGATTGATCAGTATGAAAACGACAGCAAACGCTGACATAGAATGTAGCCAGCTTTTTTTCCAGGCGATACCAGCACGACTAGAGGCTGAGTGGGGTTGGTTTACAGTTACTGTTGGGTTTGCCACATCAGCCATATATTATAAATTGTGATCATCCACCAGTCTCCCAATTAGATTTAGATAGTTAAATCCCATTCCATCTTAATTAGTATTCGTAGTACTATTGGGGTTGCCACATTATTTTTCATATTTTCTTGGCTAAATTCCCCATGTCCCCGTAAAGGCAATGGTTTCATGTAGATTTCCATTAAACCAACCAACTGACCATTATATATATATATAAATACATAAGACTAAAACAAACCCCAATTCTAGGGGTTGCATGATCTATATTATATTTATTGCTATCATCTTCTATCATTAATTAATTACTATTATTATCATTATATATATTATCATTGCATGTCATATTATTTTTGGGTTTACCATCACCGCCGTTATACGTGAAGTTTCCGACGTCCAAACGCGCCAGGTTGGGCCGTTCCGTCTCTTGGCTCCGAGATGAATTCTCGGCCGGGGATGACATGATCTGAGCATATCCCAAGCAACGTAGGGATGACGGCAAGATCTGGGTAAATTATAACAACATCACAAGTTGGACATCATCAGCGCCAGTGAAACTGCGGCCACCAAGCAGGTACAGCGGTTTTTTGGAGGAAAAATGAGGCAGGTAGGTTTCCGAGCCAAGTGGTCTTTGCCGTTGCCAGACAGGGTTGAAAGGACAGACCAACTCCCCTCCAACAGAGGGAAAGCTTCGGGGGTTGCACTGTTTAGCCGTTGGCCTATCCGTCACCTACATGGAACCATTGCTGATGCCACTCTAGCCACTTCAAGGTTGGCACATTTCCTAATTGATGTGGGGGTAACCCAACTTCAATGTGTTGTCATATATGGGTTGGCACAGTCCGGCATGGATAGAGCAAATACTAATCTCATTCGTGAAGCGCTGACAGCTGTTGATTCTTATCCTCTACCATTTGTGATTATGGGTGATTTCAACTGCAATCCTGGGGCCATTCTGGCGGAAGAACTTGAAGCTAGACAGATGGCTGACTTGCGCACGCTCCATCTGCAGCTCACAGGGCAACCTATGCCCCCAACGTGTAAGGGAGTAACTACCCCTGACATGGCAATCTGCTCTCCCGAGGTTGCCAACTGGGTCTCACAAGTGCATGTCTGCCCGCCTGGGGACTTTGATACCCACCAGGTAGTCACATTTAGGTTGCAGATACCAGCAGATGTTCAGTACGCGCAATGCCTCCAGTTGCCTCGCACTTGGGTTGAACTTAACATCGATAGCCAATATATTCCTGAAGCTTATGAACATGCCAATCATGTCCTAGGAAGCCCACAAGACCTGCGTGAATGGGGGGCTACAGTTGAATGTGCCATTGACTGTGCCTACCGACAGACACAGCTTGCCCTGGGGACTCATCCATTGGCAGTTCAGCCACTCTCAAAAGCCTACCGTGGCAGATGCTGTCCAAGGAAGCCTAGGCAGATCCAACGTGCCTTGCTAACTAAGGTAGCACGACCAGGCGACTTTGCGTCTGGAGATGAGATTGCTAGATATGCCACTCTTCACAAGGTAAAACAAGTCCGGAGGGTCCAAGCCTTGTATAATCGCATGAAAGTAGTCCTCTCCCAGTTAGTTTTTGATAAATGGCATGAACTTCACCTAGAATGGAATGCAATCCTGCGTGCACGAGCCTTTGGAGGCAACTTCGTCCAATGGTGCCAGCGACAGCCGGAATTGGGACCACCTGCCATGTTTCTTCCAACCATAGATTATCTCCATACCCTTCTTGAACTGCTTAAACACCAGACCCAGCATGATTTGGCTGTGGATAAGCAGATACATAGGGATCGAGCTAACTATATAAAACACTTGGACCGAAAGCTTGGGGGAAGCCGAAAAGCCTTTGCAAGCATCAGAGAACCAGCCATGCCGCCTCTCCACGAGGTTGTCACAGACGTCATAGAGGATGCCATTTTAGTCCCTAAAGATGATGGAACCTTAATAGCCTACTGTGATAATCCCCACCAGTTTTCTGTAGCTTGCCCAGTTGAAGTAAATCAAATATCCTGCCGAATCATAAGTGTGGATGATTTCTCCTTGACACTGCGACCGACGCAGAACATGCCAGCTACGGATGAAAGCTGCCAACTCTTGCAGCACAAGATCCACACAGACCCTAGGGAGATTCTTGCGTTACTCACGCAGTACTGGTTGCCTTACTGGAATAGCCATGGGGATAGACCTGGAACACATGAAGCATTTGCTGCACTCCTTCGTAGCTTGCCACAACAGATTCCGGGGCCTGCTCTGCGGCTCAATGATGATGAACTGTGGACACAGGCAATAGCTTCTCTTAAGGTACCGTCAGCAAGAGGGGTTGATGGGATTTCATCCTTGGAATTGCAACAGCTGCCGCCAGCCGCCATCAGACACCTCAAAAGCTTGCTACTAGCTCAAAGCCATGGGTTTGCGGCAGATTACATGTTGGCCATCACTGTTCCTATACCTAAAACCCCGGATGTACCAACACCTGGGCAAGTCCGTCCCATAACCATCTTGCCACAGATATATAGGCTGTGGGCTAAAGTGTGTACTAGGCAACTGTTGACTCATTTGGCTCAACACCTTCCACCGGACATCACTGGATTCCTGCGTGGTAGGGGACCCACTGAAGCCTTTCTGCGACAGCAGATACATATTGAGATCAGTCATTGGTCACAGTCGCATGCGGCAGGTATGTCGATTGACCTCTTGAAATGTTTCAACACTATTGCACCATGGGCGGTCAAGATGACCTTTGAATGGTTGGGATTTCCTGCCCAGATTGTGGAACAATGGAGCCATTCCCTGCGTAACCTTACAAGGGTTTGGAAGCTAGGACATGAGTGCACTAGTCCCATTAGCACTAACCATGGCATGCCGGAGGGAGATTCTTGGAGTGTTGTCAGCATCCTGGCATTGGCCTATGTTTGGGTTCTGGCTATTAAACAAGAGGCGCCGTCCTGTTTCCTTTCTGCATATGCCGACAATTGGTCTTGGGCTGCTACTGCACCCGCTGAACATGAACATATTCTGCAATGTACCACGGACCTGGCACACATGACACACATGGTGGTAGATTGGAAAAAGAGTTGGACGTGGGCCACCTCACCAACCATGCACAACATGTTGCTGCAGGTCCTGGCCACTAAGCCGTATGTGGCTGAATTGCACCGTAAGCTTCGTGCTATGGACTTAGGTGCAATGATGACCTACCAAGGAGCCCCGCAGTTGGGGAAGTTTCGACAAAGGTTGGAGCGTGCACACCAACGACTCCAAAGACTGGAAAAACACCAATTGCCACACCACACAAAAGCCTTGCTTGTTAAGAACTCTGTTGTACCACTGGCATTCTATGGGTCGGAGGTGATACCCCTTGGGGAGACACATGTTCGGAAGTTGCGGTCTGCAATCTCTAACGCCATGTTGGGCCACTCCCAATCCAGAAATGCGGCCCTGGCCATTTTGGCTATGCCAAAGCTACAGGACCCAATGTTGGAGCTGGTGATTAGATCCATCAGAGCTATGAAAAAAATGTATAACCACATGACCCCTGCAGAGCAGGCCACCTTTCGCAGGGTAGCCTCCAGACACACAGGTCTTGCTGCACAGTGCAAAGGCCCCTTGGGATGTATGGTCTTCTATCTCTCCAAACTGGGCTGGACTTATCATGCTGATGGCAGAATCCAGGTTGATGCGAACATATATTTACCTTTGCATAGCACCAATACTGCAGTTTTTGCCAAGTGGGCCCTGTACACATGGGGGCAAGACGTTATGTTGCATCATAGTGACCGCAAGCAATTAAGACTGCTCCGCCTAAACCCATGTGATACCAGACAGGTAATTGCCAAATTCAGTGAGACAGCACAACGCCAGCTTGCCCAAGACATCTCACTCTCTTATCAGACAGAGAGCCAAAAAAGTAAATGGGCTGAAGATGCCACAGGAGAATGCCAATACTGTGGAGACACCGACTCCAGACACCACCGTATCTACGAATGTCCTGCCGCTGCTGACGTTAGACAGAGGTTTCGTGATACAATTGATTGGATGCAGTTGATGGGTAGCGAGTTTCATGAGTTACCTTTTCTGTTGCAACATGAGAACCAACAACTCCTGGAACATCTCCATTTTTGCCAGCCTGAGGCCATGATTTCCCAGCAAATGAGTGACATACTAGCCAACTTGCCACCTGAATATATCCCCACCTTCTACACAGATGGAGCCCTGATTCATCCACACTCTGCAACATGCCGCTATGGGGCCTATGCCATAGTCATGGATACGTGCATGAACACGGAGCAACGGGTGGCGGAGGTGCAGATTTGGAGGCAGACTGGAACATTTCCTGCCTCCCTTTGTCGGTTAGCTAGTGCTAGGGTGACAGGTAATCAAACAATATATCGTGCTGAGCTCTTTGCGGTGGTTTGTATATGCGAATGGACCCAAAACACTTGCGTCAAAACTGATAATGCGTCGGTAGTTAGCACATTCAATCAATGCCTGGATGCGGTGGTTTTTTCACAACTGAGCCACATGACTGACAGTGACTTGGTGTACAGACTCTGGACAGCATTGAGAACGGGACGTAGGAGTATTTGTAAGGTCAAAGCGCATCAAGAGGTTACGATACAACACACTGCCTTGGAGATATACGATATTTTGGGTAATGCACTTGCTGATGAGGTTGCAGGACAAACTGCAACCAGGCTCCACCCGCAAATCACGAGACTTGCAGATGACATGTTCACAGATACTAATCAGGCTCAGACATACCTTGCGAGTTTCTATGAGATGTTGCTGGAACTCCGTACACACTATGCCAAGCTGCAACGAAATAGCCATGAAGGTTTACTCCATGACATGTTGCATAGAAGCTCAGGCCCAAGCCCACAACAAAGACTAGCTTGCTGGACAGTGGCTGACCCATGGGTCGCACCGCCACCTGGGGTAACCATGTTTCAGTACTCACCATGGGGGCTCGAGGTATGTAAATTGGTGCAAGAATGGATGCTGCTTGTCAAGTGGAGGAAACAAGAAGAACCACTCCCCCAAGACCCGGGGGTCAGCTGGATGGAGCTTTGGGTGTCTTTTACCCTCTGGAGCCAGTTTTTGCTGCCACAAAAGAGACCGCTTCCGAACGGAGATTTCTATCTACAAGCTTTTCCTGATTGGACCACCGTGCAAGTTTATAACCTACAGATGGGAGAAGTAGCAAACAACTTTGCGAACCTCATCCTTCAGATAAGGAAATTGACTACGCATGATGTATGGCCTGTGAGGGCCAAGGGCTTTTGTAAGAGCGTTTACCTCCTAGGGGGGAGGCACCAGCCATATGGAATCCTGCAGAGACCGGAGATGCCTGAGCAGGCTCAAGTGGCAGAATACATGAAAAAATTTGTTACACAGAGTACAGACACGGATGCGCTGCCCAGTATGAGTGGTATTCAGTTGCGGTTGCTGGAAGGGATGACATTGACACGATGCTGGTCACAGGCACTTAAACATGTGGCAAAGGGATACACTGAGATGAGGAAATGGCGCAAACAGGCCCAACGGCCACTCTCTTTTGCATGACACTTTTGATTGGCAGGTATGGCCCCAATGCGGGCGTCATGGCTACGTCGACCACCGACGAAGGGCCGAAGTCTCACTTGATCGGGCTTCGGGACTCTTGCAGAGACGGAGGGTAAATTATAACGACCTCACTGCGAACGAAACCTGGAACTCATGGCTTATTTTAGGGAAATCATCCCCAAATGGCCGAACTATTCAGGTTGGTGAATTATTATAATTTACCCAGCAAGATGGAGCTATGACGTTGGTCTATTCCGGAACCTGGAACGCTTCTAGGTGATGAACATCCTCGCCAAGTTCGTCAGGGAAATTCATATGATCTATGGTCACTTTATGTGGTACCATCTAGCTGGGTGGGGTGAAGCTCTAATGTTGTTGTGCCAACGCTTACCGATCGGATGAATTGGATGGAATTGGTAAGCGCAATCCAACTGCCTCAATTTCGGCGACCTGAGGACTCAACAATAGCTGGTTGGTGGTTTGGAACATGGCTTTTATTTTCCATTTCATATATGGGATGTCATCCGAACTCCATTGACGAACTCCATCATTTTTCAGAGGGGTAGGTCAACCACCAACCAGATATTCAGCATAAGCCATGATTCACCATGATTAACCACTATATATTAACCACTATTTTCAGAGGGGTAGGTCAAGCACCAACCAGTTCTTCAGTAATTCAGTAATATACCATGACATTGGAAGACAATCAGAACGTGCCTCACAAATGGTACGAGATCCGACAAATCATATTTCCATGCTCAGACGATTCCCAGTGATCGAGCAGAATTGCCAGGGAATTAAACACTATATATATATCTATATATATATAACTGATTAATATATATATATATATATATATAACTGATTCCCTGGTATATATGGTATTACTATAAATATGTATATATTCCCAGTGATTCAGCAAGGCTTAAAGTGGTTTCTACTCTATTGTCGATTGTAGTCTGAGAGTTCGGAGGGACTGACACGTACCAAAAAGATGTTCCCAAAAAGCTATTCCCAAATCAGCTGCTTCTTGAACACTTCCGGAATTAGAAACTGGCGTTAGGTTTCCCTTATTGGAGAGGATCATTCGACGTAAGTGGTTCGAAATCACCATGGTTACAAAGTCTTTAAGTAGATTTGCCCATTTTGAGCCGCAGATTTCCATCAAACGACACGGCGGGAGATCCCGCTCCGAAGGATCTGGCCGAAGAAGTCCTGAAGATGATG
Organism: Cladocopium goreaui; assembly: GCA_947184155.2. Classification (NCBI taxonomy): domain Eukaryota; class Dinophyceae; order Suessiales; family Symbiodiniaceae; genus Cladocopium; species Cladocopium goreaui. The sequence goes on from CAMXCT020000014.1 coordinate 655,827, forward strand.
GCAGCGGCCAGGTGTGGATAAGAGGGGTCAAGTAGCTGATAACTGGGGGCGACGGGGTATGTGCTGTACATGGGCATCCATATACATATATACATATATATATATACGTATTATATATATATAATACATATATATATAATAATAATAAATGTGTATATATATATATTATATAATTGATTAATATATACATACAGCTGTATGACCGGCTATTTGTTTTTTTTTGCAGGGTGTTTAACAGATTGGCAAAGGACCGTCCCCTGTGGACCCAACGGATGGAACCATCCAGGGTGGAAGCCAATGTGTTCCACTACAACGCCGCCCTGAGCGTCCGTGGACCCAGCGATGGTTGCGGGGTCCGAAACAGGGCCTGGATGCCCTCTGGTAAACTAACATAGCTATTGAAAATGACCATTAATAGTGGATTTTCCCATTGAAAATGGTGATTAATTACCAGAGGGTAAAACGTTGTGGAGGTTTTTGGGATAGAATGGGATAGATCTTCGAAGATTTTCGGTCAAAAATCTGGAGGAAACATGAGGAAGATACCAAGCCCCAAGCTTTGTGAGTTGACTTTTTTTTGGTCATGCTATTCTTGACTGCTTCATAATTTTCCAGAGCTTCCGGAATTTTGCCAGGGATATACCAGAGAATATATGCTTCCCCACTTGAGGACCCATGGTCTGTGGTTGAATATCTTGAAACCAGTAACACAAGTGGCTCTAAAATTATCTTGATTGCCAAGCAGATACGTCAAAGTTTAAGTTCCCAAGTACCACACACTTTTGGTCAATTTCAGTACAGAAACATCCCCGACCATCCCATTCTTTTTGGTACTGTGCCCGTTTCTCTGGTTTGTTTTCGTACTAGACCATCCCATCTTTTACAGCAAGCAATATTATTGCTGTAATTCCCAATAGTAGGTGGTACACCATTTCCGGACAAAAAATATGGTACCCAAAGGCATCCGAAACCAATACTGGTCATTCACTAGGTACTTGCTGGTTCACCCCAGTTCGCTCCGGAAAATCACCATGAAAGGGCCATCTATACCGTTGCCATGTGGCTTTGTCTTATCATCAGTTTCGCCATGAAAATAGCGGGGGTATACACCATGATCAGACAAACCCATCGGTTAAATCACTGGCTGGTAGGCCTATGGCGTTTCTGCATGGGACTCTGCCCTACACCTCCTGAGCTCCTTTGAAAAATGAATAGCTGGGGGATGGAGCCCGCAACAAATGGCCATCAAAGAATAGAGAAGACGTTGGAACATCTATGAACAGATGGGAAAATGATGATTAACCAGGGGATTTTGGGTGACCCGATGTTCAGACGAAGCCATATGTGACTCTTTTCTTGGTGTTTTTTTGGAGAGTTTTTTGGAGAGTGGTTCAGCTACTTTTCTTGGTGGAGAAATAGCTGTCAAATAGTACTGCGCCTATTGTTTGGTGGTTGGATGACCCCCGCCCCACGAATCACACACGGAAGATGGAAAATATCGCGGTCGACCCTGTTCAGACTCTTGTTGGTAGAGAGCGGTGTTCTGTTGTCTGGGTGGATGAGCTTTTGTCTCAAGAGAGCTGGATAAACAATGTGATTGTGACATCTTCATACATCTTCTGGATTGTTTTGGTTGGCAATGCAATCTTGCAAACCCTGCCAGACTGTTGCCTTCAGCTTTCAGGAAACTGGACAATTTTGACAATTTTAAAGCACGAGTCAAAATGTACAAAACACACCACGTTCGCAGCACTTTTTGAAGTTGAGATGTTGAAAAAGTAGACGCCCTTGTGGCGCGAAGCACATTTCGAAGTCAACATGTTCAAAGTACCATTCTCGGAGCACTTGTGGAAAGTTGAGATGTCGAAAAAGTGCACGCTGTTGTGGCGCGAAGCAAATGGCAAAAACAGACGATTGTCTGGTGCGAAGCACATTTTGAAGCCAAAATTTTGAAACACGCACCACGTTCGGACCACTTTTTGGACGTTGAATCATCATGTGCAATGGCTTCTGCGCCTTGCTAAAAGTGAGCCAAACTTGTGGGTTTTGTCGCAGTTTCAATCACGATGGCAGGCGTGGGACGTGTGAAGAGGATCTGATACATGTCGCGTGGCACGCGCAGTACAAGACACATCTCCATCAGACATGTTAGGAGGTCAAGGCGATTATTTCCTGAGAGGGGCTGCGATTTGGAGCATCAGATCTTCAGGTCTGCTAAGATGATTCTGTGGGAGAGGTGCGGTATTTCGTATGACCTGACCTCACTGTTTCGTGGCAGGCGCAGTAGATGGGGCGGCCAGATCGCAAAACGCATTGGTACGAGGCCGTCAGCTCTGCACACAACCTTTCAGATAGACAGACAGATAGATAGATGATAAATAGATAGATAGGTGGGTAGATAGAGGAAGAGATAGATAGATGTATGGATGGATAGATAGATAGACAGACAGACAGATAGGCAGAGAGACAGACACATCGATAGTTAGATAGATAGACAGACAAATAGATAGGCAGACAGACAGATCGATAGTTAGACAGGTAGGTAGATAGACAGGTAGACAGATAGACAGACAGACAGACAGGCAGGCAGGCAGACAGACAGACAGGCAGACCGACAGGCAGGCAGGCAGGCAGGCAGAGAGGCAGATAGGCAGATAGGCAGAGAGACAGACACATCGATAGTTAGATAGATAGACAGACAAATAAATAGGCAGACAGACAGATCGATAGTTAGATAGGTCGGTAGGTAGATAGATAGATAGACAGGTAGACAGATAGACAGATAAACAAATAGACAGATAGACAGATAGACAGATAGACAGAGAGAGAGAGAGAGAGCGAGAGAGAGAGAAAGAGAAAGAGAAAGAGAAAGAGAAAGAGAAAGAGAAAGAGAAAGACAAAGAGAAAGAGAAAGACAAAGAGAAAGAGAAAGAGAAAGAGAAGGAGAGAGAGACAGAGAGAGAGACTCAGAGCCTCAACCACCTCTCGGTCTATCAGTGGGTTCGCTCTGCCAGCCATGCGTCACAACAAACAAACCCTCCTATAGATTTCCTATTTTTGAAGCTTCCGCCACCGCCTTCCGCGGTACTACTGGCAGCCGGTTGTAAGCGGAAAACGCATGTTGAATTCGGCCCACACACAGCTCGAAACACGGATCCTGTCCAAATTTTGTCACCCATTAGCCTCTTCAGCAGGTCAGATGAGCGTCAATGGTATTGCTGCAGATGAATTCAGCTGCTCGCATGAGGGATTTGGTGGAATGACCAAACTTCTCAGCGTCATTGATGGAGAGGGGTCAAAATTGAAGGCGCAGGGAACCACCCACCTCCTTTAATTTCCATACAAAACCCAGAGATGAGGCCCAAAATGGTGCCAAAACACTGGGATGTGTCTAGATGACCATCCTTATGGGGACGTCTAATATTTGGGGGATCCCCAAGTCACCATGGGTTTACCAAAAAATGGCCCTCATGACGTGGATGGTTTGGGGTGCCCCCATGACTTAGGAAATCTCCATCGGTTTTTCCAGCCATGATGTGAAAACCATGGGATTTTCCAAGTTTTTGACGGCCACATCAGACCTCACTTCTGAGGTTTCAGCAGCACCTTCAGCAGTTGCCAAGATCACTGGCGAAGGGTCTTCACCCTGTGGCGTCCGCATACCCAGGATGAGGTGGATGGAGATGTCTTTGGCCTTTTGTTTTAGGTCATTTTAATCCCATCCTCCTAATATAAGTTTTCCAGAAACCATAGTTTAGCACATAGTTGGGACCATTCAGGGGATGTTTAATGTTTCATATATTTTCATATTATATAGGGGACGGGATTATTAGGAACACAATAGGGATATACTGAGAATATCATATGAAATATGTCACCAGGAATAGAGTTTGGGTTTACCGCAAAAGACGATTTACGCATTTCCCCCAATAATGGTCATTTTATTTTATGTATTTTTTGAGGGACGAACATGATGAACCTTGTCAATTTGGAACGATCTAGATGTTTGACCTGCTTGGTGGTTTCATATTTCTTTTTCAATTTCCATCCCTTAATGGGAACATATGTAATTCAGCTTCATTTTTTGTAGAATGGGGTGGCTCAACCACCAGTCAGCGTGTTGCCCCAGGTTTGTGAGTTGACGTGGGATCTCAAGTTGATAAATTTGAAAAACTCCAGGATTTCAGGTTGCTAAGTTTAAACTCCAAATTGAGATCCCTACAGTAACCTCCAGCAATGCTCGCCTTTTTTTCTTTCTAAATCAATGTCTTGTTGCATATGTTGATTTGTGTTGGTCTTTCTACAGTAAAACCCATGGGTTTTCTCATGAACATCAGCAACCTTCTGCCCGATTCACCACCGAGGAGGGATGGCAGTTTTACCCAACACGGTGTGCCACTTGGTTGCACTCTGCGCTGTGGGTTGGCTCACTTAAATATCCGGTGACATGGTTTGGGTTTTCCTGTGCTCAACCATTATTGAGGGGATTTTGGTTTGGTGTTTATTTTTACTTCAAGTTTATCCCAGAATCCATCCTCTATCCATCCTTTATCCATCCTTTATCCATCCTTTATCCATCCTTTATCCATCCTTTATCCATCCTTTATCCATCCTTTCATCCGTCCTTCACCTCCAACTTCGGATCGTCTTTGTGGCTCGCTCTTTGCCGTTCGATGCATCCCAGGTCCCCAGTTTCAACCTTGGAATCGTTTTTGGGTTTCGTTGAAGACACAGACCCGGGATGACCCACATCTCAATGAAACACTCCCCAAATTATGAGGTGTCCATAGTTTTCCCGTGAAAATGATCTTCAATGCCCATTCATGGTGGATTTCACAGCCCAATGGTGAGGCTTCAACGCGCTGATCAGCCGCTTGGTAACACTAATCGTGGTGAGTTCAGTATAGTGGTGAGTAGTTTTATTGTAATATTCGTGGTGTTCTGAGAGATTTTATTAAAAATAGTTTTCTTATCATCATCATTAACGGTATATAATTCATGTACAATTGTGATAATGTGAGACCGCAAGATGCGGAAAATATGTATGTTTTGTTTTTGTTGTTTCCCAACATGATTGAAGACATTGTCCGTTTGAAGATCGAGGTATTTTTGTATGATATATATATATACATATTATATTATAATGATTGTGTATGTATACATATATATATGACCACTGATCTTTCAACATGAGACTTTCCATTAGTGGCTATAACATGATATCTAACCACCAATCATATTATGCTCTCGGTGAATAGTATCGATAGCCAGCGATCAACCCACCAGAAACATGACCTGCTTTAGAACCACTGATGATTTGTGGTTCATGAGTAAGTCCTAAAACTGATGCCATGTGGCAGGCAAACATGGCGGAAACTATTTTCATTTGTACATGTTTTAAATTAACGTATTCATCATCAGGGCGTTGATTTTGATTGGCCAGCCTGGGATTTCTCAGGGTTGCCCTTCGGTCATCAAAGACGGCTGGCTGGACACCCACCCCCCTTGTTTGGATGATTTTCCCCAGAATTTCAACAACAATCAATGGCTATTTCCCCCCATATTTTCCCACTCAAAGCATCATTGGAGAGTCCGATGGATTTTCCGATGGATTTTCCAACGGATTTTCCCATAACAGGATTGGTCGGAACACCCCCAGGACGCCCAAATTTTGCCAAGGCGCTTTGGCCAACGAGAACGAGGACCTTTGGCCAAGCGCCCTGCACGTGCTCCAGGCGCTATGGAAAAATTGAAGAATGCCATGGGAAAATCCTCGAGTCATCGATGAAGGTTTTTTTATGCGAAAATCAATGAACATCATCATTTCAAGAAATGGGGAATTTTCCATGAATATTCAATATTCCATTGTCATGTTGGATTAGCGAAGGGTAACAATATGTAACAATCCACAACTAGACCATTTTTGGCTATCATAGTGGGAACATCATCAAGAATCTTGGGCATAGATTACAGATTTACAACACTCCAATGGAAAATTCTGAAGCATGTTTTCGGTGAGTGAAATGCCCGGAAGCCGAGATCATGTCTGGGAAGGTCCTTTGAAGAAATCATGGTCAAGACCCGAGGTCTTACGGATTTGGAGGGGCAACCCCCATTGAATGACCAGTGCAGTAAAGGATGGTAGAGGATCGTAGTTGATACATGTTGATACTGTATTGATACTGTGTACTGTATACCAAGCAGGCCCCGGATTCCCGGATGATTTTTCCAACAAGACGAATCATTGATGAGTTTTGCGTCGGCTCAGCCCTGTTTCTGGTTGCTCAGCACAGATGTGGCTTATCCAGATTTGAGTCAACCCCAATTGTTAAAAATCTATAACTTGGATCAAATCTTTATCCAAAGATAAGGGTCTAAAATGTCATAAATGTCATAAAAGGTCTAAAATCCAGGATTCAATTCTTATCAAATCTAATTTGAAATGTCATTTTGGTCTAAAATTCATGGCTGCAGCGGGTCGATCCCAGGTGATGGCCAGCCGAAGGCGAGGGTTGTGATGCGGTTTTCACTGTCGCCATGGCTGTTGTGATGCTTCGACCAATTTTCCATGGTCAATGGGAATTTCAGGATCCGATTCATTGGAGCTACCGATTCCATATATTTTTGGCCTATTTTTCAGGCCTAAATTTCAGGGAATCTCCCAAGAAAATATGGCCTGAAAAATGGTACTAACGTAGCTCCATAAATTGGATCCTGAAATTCCCATTGACGACAACACTAGTCACTGGATGGTGATAACCCACTGTTCAACACTAGATGGTGATTTTTTATCATGATAAATATCACCCATGTTGGACTAGATGGTAATAACTTAATAACTAGTAATAACCCACTGTTCAACATTATATAGATTGTTGATAAGGTGATACATGATAAATATCACCGTTAAACTAGATGGTAATGACGATTTACCAATCAAACATGGTGATTTTTCGTGATTTATCCAGACTATTGAGCTAGACACTATTGAGGCAAGGCATAATATATCTCAAGATTTTTGCTGTTTCTCTGGGGTAAATTACTACCAAAATCTCTGAGTTTCGATGCAGATGGAAGTACATACTAACGAAGATTACGCTTGTGAAATGTTGGAACAAAGTGCAAATTGGATGAAATTGCCTTGAACCCCCCATGCTCTCCATCTGAAAAACCCACATTTTCCCGTCTTTTCATGGCGATCAATGGCCAACAAAAACCAGCCAGGCTTCCAGCAGAAAGCTTCACAGCGAGTTCCTGTATCGATGCCTGCCAGGCCATGGGAAAACCCCTGGAACATGGGGAATTTCCATGTGCATTCGACGGGAATTTCCATGGAATTCTCCTGATTGAAGTTGCCATCTGCGGTAAAGATGATTTCCAAGATTCCCGATGATTTCTTGATGGTGAGATCATTTTGATAGAAGTCGTGCCGTTTCAAAAACAAGAACAATAAGGTTAAACAGCTTCCAAACGTGAGTGTCCAATTGAAGACTTGTGTGAAGACGATGAACATCCTAATTGATCAGTTTTGTATTTTGGGGATTTATTCTGCATATCTTGTTTTTCAAATTTGTGGCGTAAGAAGGATATGGTGAACCAAGATGCCACAAAGCTACCAAAACGTGGGCTTTCGACCAGCGCACAACCACTGGGAACGGGGATTTGAAAATGGGACAGGTCTACTTTGAAGACATTTTCTTCACAGTTTGGTGCTTGCAGACCAATGTTTATTGGGCTGACGACCCCACCCGAATTTCAAGGTGTTTGGATGAGATGAAACCACGATAACCGATATGTAACTGGGATTTAAGATGGTTTATCCCATTGAGATGCCTTTAGACAACTGCGTGAACCACGCACGATCATTGAATTTATTTTTGCAAACCCAAGAAATATAGGAAAGGAACATCCTACAATCAGATATAGTGATCAATTACTTTTCCAAAGTTTTAGGGATTTATTATATCGTTCTATTAATAGTTTTATCAGGTACATACTGATCTACAGTTATGAAATTTATACCGTATATAGTTCATTATGGTTCATCTATATCTATAGTTCTATGGTTCATCTATATCCTATAGTTCTATGATATACATATATATATATACATGCTGATCTAATCAATCTAATCTGATCTATAGTTCTGCTGATCTATAGTTCATTATATAGTTTCTACATGAGCTATGGTCAATACTCATGGTTAGTAACCATTAATAGGGGCTAGTCATCCAATGGTTCATAGGGATTTATAATAACCATTATAAGGATCCTTATTATAGATGGGATGACCATCAACCATATAGTGAGTATTGACCATGGCTCACATGTTTTTCAACCATACTGGCAAGGGATGTTTTTCGCTGAGCTCGTCCAGGAGCAGTGGCAGGAGGCCTTGCAACTTGGAACGCTGATGGACCCAGGCGGATGACATGCTGCCGAAGAGATAAAACCAGGTTAAAGATGGTCAAGGCTAAGGTTCATGCATACATTATATACATGTATATATATATGTATATACATTATATATAAATTATATAGACATTATATATACATTATATAGACATTATATATATAATACATTATATATACACCTCATATTAATAAGCATATCTTACCTATGTTTCCTATCTATTAATAGGTTCTTTGTCCAAACTAACCAAATTCCTCCCGTGCTGTTTGGGCGGCAGGCCCAGTGGTGACCAACACCCTCAGCGCCGCCTATCAGCGAGCACCTCCTCGGTGATTCAACGGTGATCAACTGGAAAATCCACCATTTTTAGTAGATCAATCCATGATAAATCATCAAATGATGGATCAATGGGTCAAAATCTCCATAGCCATGTGGAAATGATCATCGAGGGTACCCAGCAATACGGTAGGTTTTTCATTAACCTTGTGATTTTGTGGGGATAGAAACCATGGAATTCCCCTGCAACATGTCTTCCCATCCCCGTGAAACACGGGTGGAATTCGCATGCCAATTACTGGATCAAAGGTTGGGTGTTTTCGAAGAAATCGCCTCTGGTAAGCGTTCAACATAGCTTTGGGGAATCACCATTTTACTAGCAACATCAACTAGAAAATCACCAAGTTTATGGAACATCACCATTTTACTAGCAAAATCAACTAGAAAATCACCAAGTTTCATGGAAAATCACCATATTTTACGAGCAAAATCAACTAGAAATGGCCATGTTCAATAGCTATGTTAGTTTACCACAGGTCATGACGCACTTCGTCATGATATCTCTTGGGCCCATCGAGGCGCTGGTGTGGCGCTGCTCCATCCAGCTACTTGCGCAGAGCGCAACGGGCAGGCCGTTCCGAAAAGTCCGCAACGGTGTCCAGTGGAAGCAACACACATGTGTTTTGTTTCGTGGGATAATCAACTACCCTCTGGTAATTTAACATAGCTATTGAAAATGGCCATTTGTAGTGAGTTTTCCCATTAAAAATGGTGGATCTTTCCATAGTTATGTTAAATTACCAGAGGGTAATCAACTATATCATGGGATGATGCTTATAAACCAACTATGTGATAATCATTTTACAGTTTTTTTCATGGGATATGAATGGTGATATGATGGTTTATAACCAACTATACCATCTGGTGGTTTGGAACATTTTTTATTTTCCATTTCATATATGGGATGTCATCCGAACCCCATTGACGAACTCCATCATTTTTCAAGATGGAAGCTCCAACCAGTCATCATCAAAAACTGAATCCATCGTAATCCCATCCCCCCCACATTGAAACATTGGATATCGCTGGGGATCTACGAGGATGCCACTTAAACAATAGCTACAGTATTCACCAATATTCAACAACTGCAATGAGGGATGAATCCCATCCCCGTCATATTGATACGACTGGGACTCAAAAAAAGGGGGGTGTTAAATATATCATCTGGTTATTTAACATAGCCATGGGAAATCACCATTTCTAATAGGTAGACCATCTATAAATGGACCATTTTCCATGGCTATGTTAAATAACCAGAGGGTAAATATAAGGGCCATGGGATTAGAAGAGAAAGCGCGGGTTACGCATTTTTCTCGGCAAGGCCATTAGGCCATGAGGGCTGTTGATCCACATAGCTCATCAGATCCAGTCTGCGTGAATCTTGGGTTTCATGGCGGAATTCTTGGGCGCAAACGAGATTTTTTTCCCTGCAGTAATCAAACATGGCTGGAAAATCCCCACATTTCTAGTTGGTTTCACCTTAAAAAATAACGATTTTTTTTCGGGGATTTCCCGGCTCATCTATGACCGGGTCAGGCTACTCCAGCTGCATCCCACTCGGATCAATCAATTGGTCAGTTTTTTTGGGGGGGTCCATAAACCATATTAATTAATGATTAATAATGGTTAATATATGGCTAATATATGGTTAATATATGGTTAATATATGGTTAATATATGGTTAATATAGTATAAACCTAGGGATATCCCAGATATTCCCAAAAACGAACTTTTGCCGATGATGCGGAAATCCAAATAACGCGATTCCTGCGATGCATCCCGGAGATCAGTTCGCGCCATCTTCCATTGACCAACCACGAATATGTTCGATGATAAACATACAACAAAACCATCAACACCAATTGTTCATCATCAACAAAACCATCAACAGCAATTGTTCATCAAAAACCGTTGAATTTTTACATGAAAACTGAATTGCTCATTATTATATACACCAAGTTAAGTTTATAGTTGATGAGCTCATTATTATTTTTATTTAATTGCTCATGATATAATATTAGATACCCTCCGGTAATTCAACATAACTATGGAAAGATCCACCATGTTGTAGCTGGGTAAATCCACTATATAAATCCACTATTTCAATGGCCATTTTCCATGGTATCAACATAGATCAGCCTCCAGCCGGGTCCGCTTCCATCCGCCAGGCTGTCGCCGGGCCTCAGGCGCCACACGGCGGTCCTGGGGGCGCTGCGCTGGCGAAAGGCGCTGGAGTTGTGGGAGGACCGTCGGGATCCCAGGGACCACGGCCCCCTACGTAGATGATGGGGATTTTAATGGATTTTGTATAGATATGTATTATATGAATATATATATATATAATATAGATATATACAAATAAATAAATAAATAAATGAATAAATGAATAGATAAATAAATAAATATCTGTATACATATATATATATATAATGTATGCTGTATGCTGTATGCTGTATGTGTATGTGTATGTGTATGTGCATGTGTATGTGTATGCGTATGTGTATGTGTGTATGTGTGTATGTGTGTATGTGTGTATGTGTGTATGTGTGTATGTGTGTATGTGTGTATGTGTGTATGTGTGTATGTGTGTATGTGTGTATGTGTATATGTGTATATGTGTATGTGTATGTGTGTATGTGTATGTGTGTATGTGTGTATGTGTGTATGTGTGTATGTGTGTATGTGTATATGTGTATATGTGTATGTGTATGTGTCATGTGTATATATAGGTATACATATGTGTATGATGGGGAAATACTTATGGGGGTACAATAAAGACCAACAAAACCGTTGAAGTTGATCATTGATGATTTTGGGTATATCTCTTTTTCTCCATATACTGTAATTAATACTGTATAGCCATGAAAAATAGCATTGGTTGCGGGCTAGAATGGGTATTCGGTCCACGGCGCTGCCACCTGCAGGAGATGGGAGGAAGGCTGCCGTTTCGACCCAACGACGCTGAGCGGTAAATGGGCGGCGGTGAAGGCTCCCTGGAGCTAGCGAATTTCACCATAAGCCTTTAAGACCTGGGCCCTGTGCTTAGGTTTGTGTACTCTCCAGTCCAGATGTTGAACCACTGAGGACTCAAAATTGGCCATTAACCGATCCCTCTACTTTGCAAGGCACAAAGTCTGCAGGCATCAAATTTGACAGTTTCACCATGTTTCATCTTCACCTGGGGGCCACATGTTATTGCTTTGTGGGGGGGGGGCAAACCATCCTGGTTGATGGCAGCTTGGGGATACATTTTGTTGACCATCTTGATTCCGACCGAAAAAAATATCCATCCTGTTTTGACGTGCCCGAGTTGGTTGTTGGTGATTGTGTGTTCTGAACAAATCAAGGGTATAGCCACGTATAGCCACTGGAGTTTTTTTGGGTATCCTCTGGTAAACTAACATGACTATGGAACATCACCATGCTATTAATGGGAAAATAAACTATGAATGGCTATTTTCAATAGCTATGTCTATGTTAAATTACCAGAGGGTAGTATAGAAGCCATTGTTTTTTTTCCGTATCACCAGTATCGCAGGGCAGAACCAACAATCCAGGGGGATCTCTGAATGCTTTCTGGGGTGGTAGACCAACCATTTTTGGCCAGTTTCGGCAAATGAAACCCAGAGAGGTCAAAACCACATCTCTCCACTTTTATTTCACAGCATCTCTCCTGAAATCCAACAGCTTTGATCTAGAAGAACCAACTCATCATTGGTCAAAACCTTGGATGTTCACTCCAGAGCTGGTGTTTCTGGATGTACCCTCTGGTAAACATACAAAAAGCTATTGAAAATGGCCATTGAAATAGTGGATTTTCCCATTAAAAATGGTGGATCTTTCCATAGCTATGTTAAATCACCAGAGGGTACTGGGCCCATGGAGAACCCTCCGCTGAGGAAATCACCTGCAGTTCAGCAGCCTACGCCTGCGCGCAAGAGGGCGGATGGGAAGATGCCGCTGCACTGCTGCTGGCTGCTGCGATGGCCACGGTGGGCTCAGTGGTGGGGTCAACATTGGCTGGGCCTAGGATCCAAGAAGCACCCAGCCCTATCATCTTGGTATTGTTCTAGACCCACAATGGTTGGTGGTCCTAAATCCACAAATTTCAATTATCTTGTATGCTGGTTGGTGGTTTCAAACATTATTTATTTTCCATTTCATATATGGGATGTCATCCTTCCCATTGACGAACTCCATCATTTTTCAAGATGGTCAAGTCACCACCAACCAGTTAATGATGCTTAATCATGGTTAATAATCGTTAATAATTGGTTAATAATGGTTAATAATGGTTAATATAATGGTTAATGTTGGTTAATAATTGGTTAATAATGGTTAATAATGGTTAATATAATGGTTAATGTTGGTTAATAATTGGTTAATAATGGTTAATATATGGTTAATAATTGGTTAATATAATGGTTAATATAATGGTTAATCATGGTTAATAATGGTTAATGTTGGTGAAAAAATTGTATGCTTCAATATCATATTTCCCCGATCCAAGATTCGTCCCAGGTGCGTCCCAATGAGATCAGCCGCAGCATGCTGACCATTGCCTGCGAACAGGCCGGGGCCTACGTAGGCCATGAGGGAATGAAGTCTTGGGGATACCCTATGGTAATTTAACATAGCTATTGAAAATGGCGATTTATAGTGGATTTTCCCATTAAAAATGGTGATTTTCCATAGCTATGTTAAATTACCAGGGGATACAATTTGTGTTTTTTTTGACCCCCGAGGGTGCGACCCGCATTGCCTCGCACACAATTTGTGTATCACAGCGGCTTTGATACCCTCTGGTAAACTAACGTAACTATGGAAAATCACCATTTTTAATGGGAAAATTAACTATAAATGGCCATTTTCAATAGCTATGTTAGTTTACCAGAGGGTAGATACAGGAAAAATACAGTGATGAAATTTGGACCTGATGAAGTGAGATGCCGCAGGAAATCTGTGGGTTTGTGTCTTGAGGATATCTGTCCGTAGGATCTGGACAAACCTTGGCTAGGATAGTTCAAAAGCTTTGTCATAAATCCACATCTCCATTTCTCTCTCTCTCTATATATATATATACATACATACCTCTCTCTCTCTCTCTCTCATTCTTTATGTATGTATAAGCATATATATATACTGAATACATATATATATATACATAATTAATAATAATATATATACATATACTGTATATCTACAAGACCTACCAACCATCCAAAAAAATGGAGGCCTCCCAGTGGCTCCATGCCATCTGCCACTTGGACGAGTGCGACCTGGCGGCCGTTGGGGCAGTACCTTGGCGCTATGGATTGGTTGGGAAAAACGACGGGAAACCATAGTTTTTCCTATGAAAACCATGGTTTTTCCCATGACAACCATGGTTTTTCCTATATGAAAAGCCATGGTTTGATGTTTCACCAACACTCATTGGGACTCAAGTGATGTTTTTTAAGATCCTTGAGAATTGCAGGAGAAGATTGGCTGATCACCTGCTAGATCCCGTTTCCATAAGTAGTTTTTGTCCTGTTCAACAAGCCCAGGAAATTCGGCCCAGAAGTTGATGTAACCCAGATCCAGTGGTTTTTTCGGAGGATTGCAATGGATCCTCATTGTCCTTCTCAAGACAACCACAGTATTTTTTTGGAATATTTAAGGGGTAAATCCACAATTTCCGGGGCAAAGCTATGGATTGTCCCACATTTCAATTCACACATCTCCCAAACTCTGGTTCAGTCCCCTCACCAAAAAACTATGTACACACCTCTATTTCTACTCAGTACCCTCTGGTAAACTAACATAACTATGGAAAATCACCATGTTTCATGGGACAATTCACTATTTAAATGGCCATTTTCAATAGCTATGTAACAAATTACCAGAGGGTATATCCCATTAAATCCCATTAAATCCCATTAAACCACCATTTTCCTATGGTAAATCACCATTTTTCCGGGTGCAACTTGCCACTCGTTTCCACTGCGCCACAACGTCCCGATCTTGTCTCCAGGCCGTCGGCGCCGTGGGCTCGGCACGGAAGTGGCACATGGCGCTCTTTCTGCGGGCGCCAGGCGCGGCGGGGCTCGCCATGGTCCATGGTTTTAGTTGACAGGGACCACGAGGACAGGATCCGTGATTGGATTAAAAAAAGCCCATAGAACCCTAATATAACCCATAAGTGGAGATATTTTTTTGGGATATTAAACTAACTGGGGTTATAATCCATTTTACGAAATGGAATGCTAAAAGATGGTGATTTTCCATAGTTATGTTGATGTTTACCAGAGGGCAATCCATGTTTGGATCGTTTCTGGATATTTTTCATTGAGTTTTATCTCATTTTTGAAAATTCGGTTCCCCCTCTGTCTTTAAGAAACAGTTTATCCAAAAGAAAATCCACCATCTAAGGTGATTTCCATTGTTAACCTGGAGAAACATCAGTTTAAATCACCAAAAAACCTGAGTTTCTAGGTGACCTTCCCATTTTTTCCAGCTGTTTTTCCCACATTTTCCCCATGTTTTCCCCATGATTTCCACATCTTGGAGATCCCTGGAGATCTTCGGGGCAGGTCCCAGCTGCGCCGCCGCGGCGTTGAGCAGCTGCGCGTCGGCCGGGCGCTGGGAGCTGGCCCTGCAGCTGGTGTGCAGTGCCGACCTGGATGGCCTAGCGGGTGCGGAGCGAAGACCTGGTTGGTGAGATGGATATATAACCAGTTGGTATCTATATATTATATATATATATGATGATGGTATATATAACTGGTTGGTGGTATTAAATGGCGGTAGATGATATAAGTAATAATATCTGGTTGGTGGTTTGGAACATGGCTTTTATTTTTCCATATATTGGGAATAGTAATCCCAACTGACTAATATTTTTCAGAGGGGTTGAAACCACCAACCAGATATAGATGGATATATAACCAGTTGGTATCTATATATATATTATATATATGATGATATAAGACCTGGTTATATATATATATGATGATGATGGTATATATAACTGGTTGGTGGTATTAAATGGCGGTAGATGATATAAGTAATAATATCTGGTTGGTGGTTTGGAACATGGCTTTTATTTTTCCATATATTGGGAATAGTAATCCCAACTGACGACTAATATTTTTCAGAGGGGTTGAAACCACCAACCAGATATAGATGGATATATAACCAGTTGGTATCTATATATATATTATATATATGATGATATAAGACCTGGTTATATATATATATGATGATGATGGTATATATAACTGGTTGGTGGTATTAAATGGCGGTAGATGATATAAGTAATTATATCTGGTTGGTGGTTTGGAACATGGCTTTTATTTTTCCATATATTGGGAATACTAATCCCAACTGACCACCAACCAGATATAGATGGATATATAACCAGTTGGTATCTATATCTATATATATATATTATATATATATGATGATATAAGACCTGGTTATATATATATATATCTGATGGTATATATAACTGGTTGGTGGTATTAAATGGCGGTAGATGATATATGTAATAATATAGATTCAGGTGGATATATATATATGTATATATATATATATTAAAGTAACATATACAGATATGTCATTAATGTCAACCCCGGATTAATAAACAATGTTTTTTAATTAGGGAGGTATTTTTTCAATAGCCCTGATTTGATACTTAAATGGTGCCCTCCCAATTAAACAGCCGTTTGGGGTTTATTGATCCAGGGTTGACATTAGAGCTGTATGTATATAATAAATATACATAGATATATGATTATTAATGTATGTGTGTTATGTTATGTTATGCTATGCTATGTTATGTTACGTTACGTTATATTATGATATGTACTGTATGCGTAAACATCATCCATGATTGACCCTTTGGTAAACTAAGAGTTTGCTATGGAACATATCTTTTTTTTGACCGGTAAATCAAGGAACTAAATTGCCATTTTCAATAGCTATGTTAAATGAACCAGAGGGTACATCATCAGTGCATTTGTGTATACTTGTATATATAATATGTGTAGAAATAGTGTATATATATATTTGTATAAGATGTATGTATATACCTACAATATATATATATATAAGGCTGCAGCGGATGCTTCTTTGTGCCTTATGCATTATATATATGGTGGGAAAACAAGCGGCTTAAAAGAAACTGAGTCAAACCCATTGGGATGGCGGATTTTGCCATTGGGCTTTGGTTTTCCACCCGTAGGACTGGCTTGTCATTGTCCCATGTGACGCATGAAGTTGTGACGTGGCCATGGCCCTACAGAGCGAACAGTTTTACGATCAAAAAATGGTCAGATGCACGTGCTAACCATATTACAGTATATATTATTTACCAAAAAATGATACCGAGCCAGTGACATAGCTGCTTAGATATCCATTCTATTTCATAGAAATCTAAAACTTTAACCCAGACAAAAACAAACAAACATGGTCGTTAATCCCTTATCGACCGTCATTAGGGATTATTAAGTCACTCTTTTGGTGCAGCGAACGTGAATGTTCAAATTTCTTGAGCTTGTGCCACGAGTCTGCAAGAGACAAAAACACAGCCTATAGGGTAAATGATAGCCACTTACTGAGCCACTTACCCATCTATAGTCTATAAAAAATTATCCCTAGAATTCCCTAGATAATTTAAATGATAGCCACTTGCTCTAGGTCAAATGGTGCATGTTTCCTCCCTATCCATCTCTTGCCTTTCGGAGCTGTAGCGGCAGCCTGAATACAGGTCTACATGCAGGGCTGCGAGCCATCGCCAAGGCAGTGGTACGTCACATGAATCTGGGTAAATTTGATCACGACCTCACTGTTCTCCCGAAACCTGGAAATCATGGTTAATTTTAGGGAAATCATCCCCAATGGCCGAACTATTCAGGTTAGTGAAATATTATAATTTACCCAGATGAATGATATTTGGCTTTGTCTTAACAATAGGATACCCCCTTAAAGTTGATGTAGTAATGCTTGGGTATACCCCATTCTCAAGGCCAAACATGACTCTTCTTCGCTGCCAGGGTCGACGCTGGCCGGTGGCCGTGGCTCTACTGAAAGCCTTTGGACGCCTTAGGGCCCAGCCAAGCGTCTTGGCCAAAGACTCGGAGAATACTGGACGTAACATGCGACGATATATGGCTGCATTGGGTGAAACACGTGGAACAAATTGGTACAGTGTAGTTTTTCGGAAGTTTTTCTTGTGCATTGGCACCTAAATGGATTTTCGACTGCAAGGATACAGTATATAGGTCAACATATTCATGATACCCTCTGGTAAACTAACATAACTATGGAAAACCACCATTTTTAATGGGAAAACTCACTATAAATGGCCATTTTCAATAGCTATGTTAAATTACCAGAGGGTATTTCATGATAAGGAGATGGTTAGGAGCCCCCATACATTGGGGACGGACATCCCTTACCAGTTCATACCAGTTCCACCTGGTTCGGAGGCGTGGTGTCCTATGACGTGACACTCGGAGCCTTTGACACAGGCGGAGCCTTTGACCGGGGATGGGATGGGATGGGATTAACCATGTTGAACTAACATTTACCATAGAAGTTGGGATAGGACCCTATAACTATGGTTGTATTAATATCATTTAATATCCACTTATGACTGGAACTTCCAAGTGATGATTTCATATTTGAAAAGAACCATCGATTTTCACAGAACATGACCTTTAGATATGGCGGATATTTTTAACATGCTGAGAATTACCAGTTTTGGTAGAACCAACTTTGGTGGAAGTGCCAGTTTTGAGCCATACGAAGAGCCAGCGCCCCCAGGGTCCAGTTGAGTTTTCTCCAGAATATTTTAATATGTGTATGTATGTATATATATATATATGTATATGTATATGTATATGTATATGTATATGTATTTGTATATGTATACACATGTGTATGATATACATATGTATAATATATAGAAATACACGTATACCCACACACTAATGGTATTCCGAATTCAACACGTGATTTGCAAGTGATCTGGCATTAAATTTCATACATTGAACATCTGACATCTTCCAACTCGTTGCAGTCAGCGCTTGGTCCGGCGCCGTGACGTTGTTGCGGCTGAGTCAGCTGGTCGCCGAGAGCAGCGACAGTCTGGGTAGCTTCGGTGGAACTGAAACTTGTTTGATGGATACCCCCTGGTAAATTAACATAGACCCTGAAAATCACCCATTTTTAATGGAAACTAATCTTCCAACTCCTATCTGCCAGGGTCTATGTTAATTTACCAGAGGGTATTGACGGTTGATGTTGATGATTGTTGATGAGGATGCCCATTTTGTAAAAATCGTAATCACAATTTTGTCATTTTTACGATAAGAACACGAAAAACACAATTTTGTATTTTGTATTTTGTATTTTGATGATGATGATGATGGTGGTGGTGGTGGTGGTGGTGATGATCATGATGATAATGATCATGATGTTGTTGTTGCTGCTGCTGCTGATGATCATCACTATTGCATAAACACATACCTTTTTTCGATGACGCTGTGAGGTGCTACCGTCTCGGCTTGTCAGAGGTGTGGCCGTGGTGTTTTTGAACTGGTTGGGATGGGAAACCGCGGGACACCTACTGGACAGGGCGGATTTGATCAAGACAAAGTCATCTTATAGGAGGGATTGTAGATGATTGTACAACTACTGTAAGTGGTTTGTTAGTTTCGATCATTTTTGATTTTTCCATCCCTGAGTTCTGTTGTCAGATGGCGCCAGCAAGTGAAATCTCACTGGGGATGTGGGCCTGAAGTTAGTGGAGGTCCAGCAAAAAAAATAACACCAAAAGCGGAACACCAAAGTATCACGTTTGAAAGAAGCATTACAAACATTTGAATGGATAACAAATGATGATGATGATGATGATGATCATTATCACTCTGACAAAAAGTCATATTACACTATACAAGTATTATACAATATAGATACACATATACATATATATATATATACATTATATATATATATACATAATATAGACATAGTTTAATATTTCGTTCCCCTCGGCCGATTGGCTCTCAGCCTGGGGCGTCCGGGCGACTCACCGAAGCGTTTCATATTAGAACGAGCCGAGTTCAGCTCGCCCCTGACGTTCCCAGCCGCGGTTTTTTCGGATGGCAGAAACAAAGACGCGGAAATGGTTAGTGACATTGTTGGTGATATATGTTGAGATATGTTGAGATGGTTGCTTCATTTTTTCAAACATGATACATTTGATACATGCTAGTTACTTTTTTTTTAATGTCTTGGGATCACCAAGTCGGACACCACGTTGGTGCAACTTGGGCACCAGGAAGGCACATGGGATGAACCGAGGTTGAAAAGATGCGAAGGCTTGTGGTGGCGGCACTGTGTGTCGCCACGCATCTTGGTGGGAAAGCAACGGACTGGGGAAGACTGGGAAGATACACGGCCTGGTAATTTGTTACAGTTTGCTATTGAAAATGGCCATAGAAATAGTGAAATTTCCCATGACACATGGTGATTTTCCATATAGTTATGTTAGTTTACCAGAGGGTATTTTTGTTGCTCAGGCGGGAAAGCAACGGACAATGAGATCGAAAGTGCAAAAAGTGAGGGTAGAAGCCTGATAACTCTGGTTGTTGAAGCTTGTTTACCCTCTGGTAACTTTACGTAGCTATTGAACATTACCACTTTTATTACAGTAGGTAAATCATCTATAAATAGCAATTTTCATCAATTTTCCATAGCTATGTTCAACTACCACAGGGCATGTAGGAATTTTCGCCACAATACCTTATGCACACTTCCGTTGAAGCTGGTTGAGTCCCTCAGCGTTAATCAATTTTGTTGGTTCCACATGTTCCACCATCTCAGATACAGTTTGGATTCACTTAACACTGTTCGGCAAAGTTACCGTTTGTTTTCCATTTTGTATGGATTGAACTCCAGGGTTTGGTGATTTTTTCCGTGCTTTGTGTGTGGTTGAAGCGTTTTTTTTGGACGCTGGGGACATCGAGGCATGCTGAGGAGTGCGATGCTTCCATTGAGCCTTGTCGGCTCAGTCTCTTTTGCGGCGGGGTTTACACCCTTGCAAAACCAGCGGATCGCAACGCATCGTAGGTTGGCTTAGGATAGCCTACGTAGGTGACTCATGATCACCAGGGTTATTAACAAATCTTAATAAATTTGATGATTCATGATTGACGCGCTGATTTGTATTTTCTGTGGCGCAGAAAGATGGCTGAATCCCATATAACATCATACACCCTCTGGTAATTTGTTACATAGCTATTGAAAATTGCCATTTAGGATTTTCGTTGATTTACCTATTAGACATGGTGATTTTCCAGTTCGCAAACTCTTGGTTTACCAGAGGGTAACAGGTGAATCCCCATATAATTTCATATAACATTTCCTACGATGGGGATTCACCTGTTATATGGAAATGATCCCCATATATATAACATCATTTGGTTGGTTGTTTCAAACATTTTTTATTTTTCCATATATTGGGAAGAATCATCCCAACTGACGAACTCCATCATTTTTCAGAGGGATAGGTCAACCACCAACCAGATAGAATTTTCTTACATTTACAAGATAATTTTCAACATCTTCACCAGATGGTGGACAATTTTTGCCCATCATTGGCGCTCCTCTTGGGGAGACCGGGGAGACGTTCACCGTCTTTTTCGGGGATCTATGTATAGTACAGTAACCAGCCAATGAACATCTGACTTTTTGCAGACTATCCAAGACTTCAAGAATCTGAACTTTTTGCAGATAAGACTGGCCATGATCATGTTTTTTGTTGGCACAACTGGCAGTATCTGGCACATTTTTAAGGATTCATTGGAAATGACACAGACTGTAGATGGTAATGATGGTCAAAATGATAGTCCCTAACTAGCAAACTGATCATTTCACTCAACTTTTTGGCCCATTTGAATTCATACCCAGAGAACCATCAAACAAAGGGTCATATCAATCTTAAGAAACCTTGATTTCTACAGCAACGAGCCTTACGCGGCCACCAGAAACTGGGTGGTGGCTATCCCCAAGGATGACACTGGCCTCATCCAGAAGAAGAGCGCGCACTTGAAGGTCATGGGAATTTTCGCGCATGGAGTGGCGAAACATACCAGGAATGTGGTGAAACTTCTGCGTTGCACCAATTGTTACCGTTAGCTTTGGTTGTAGCCATAGTTGTTGAAGACTAGCTTGGGCGGAACACGTTCTCATCGAGAAACTGTTTATTATAAATTATACTAATACCATCTGGTTATTTAACATAGCCATGGAAAGATCCACCATTTTTCAGTTCGGTAAACCATCTATTTCTATGGGCCATCGAAATCCCATGGCTATGTTAGTCATAACCAGAGGGTATATCCCATTAAATCCCATTAAATCCCATTAAATCCCATTAAATCCCATTAAACCACCATTAAACCACCATTAAATCCCATTAAACCACCATTTTCCAGGTTGGGTAAGTGATGGAACAATGGTGTTTAAAATCTGATAAGACACTGTCCGCAAGTTGGTATCTTGCTCTGGGATTTCCACACGATGCGCAGAGCACATTCTCTAAGAGTCACAGCCCAACTTGGGATGTCTGAACTGTTGACTTTTAGGTACATATATGTTATATATATATTATATTATAAATCACATATATTATACATTATATATAATACATTATATATATATATTATACATTATATATTTCAGTATATATATATAATTATATATATGGAAATGTGTGTACATTGTAACATGTAAAACTTCCATAGTCCATAAATATTTCACACAGCAGGCGATGCCGCTGGCGCCGCAGTGGAACTTGCTGAGCAGGCTGGCTCGATCTGTTCAGTTAAAAAATGCCATGATCAAGTTACTTGGGTTCATTGCCATGGTGATGTATACGGGAATATCATGGAATATCTGGGATATAATATATATATATGTACATATATAACTACATATATATATATATTGTATCCATATAATATCAACTATAATCAAAGGTTGCATGATGTACCATGACTTACCCATAGGGGATGGCCATCAAAGCATCTTCATCAAGTTGGATTCTCATTGACGGCTGATGCAACGTTTATTTCATGTAACTTAACCATGTCGGCCTTCATGGGTTTATCCAAAGAATGTGGAAAATTCGAGTTCATTTCTGGTCATTTTCATGAGGAAAACATGGGAACATGCTATGATTACCCTCTGGTAATTTAACATAGCTATGGAAAATGGCCATTTGTAGTGAGTTTTCCCATTGAAAATGGTGATTTTCCATAGCTATGTTAGTTTACCAGAGGGTAACCTGTGGATAGAATTGTGGTAGCAGTGTGGCCGCCGAGTTTCAGAGAACCCCCTTATGGATCTCGACGGATCTGGGTCGATGATAATTGGGGGAACGGTCCCAAAAAATTCCAAACATGGCTTACCCACTGGTAAACTAACATAGCTATTGAAAATGGCCATTTATGGTGAGTTTTCCCATTAAAAATGGTGATTTTCCATAGCTATGTTAAATTACCAGAGGGTACTCCAAACTTAGGACTTGTCATACTCGGAAACCGCCAGCTTTTTTTCCAGCCGATTTTTTGATCCATTGGTGGATGTTGAAGATCACCCATGGGGAAGGACTCAAACCATTTAAGGGGCTTTCCTAAGTCATGGAGGGTACCCCGCTGGATGGTTAATGGAAGATCTCATCTACTAATGGATGAGAACTGGGGGTAGCCCTATTCAAATGGACACCTCCATTTGAGACATGTTTAGACGAGTTTCAGGCACTAGCCATTTCTCCGCAGTTAGACTAGCACCCTCATTCATGGCACCAGTGGCAGTACCATGAATGGTACAGCGCACCATGGTGGTGGCCATACGCATCCACAAGCCAGCTGGAAAAGAAGGTATATATATATATACATAAATATATATATATACACAGCCATCAGTAATTAGACTACTGCCCGCACCATCTCCCAGAAAAATCAGGTTTTTCCGTGGCACGGCGACCCCATGATTGGTGAAAATCCCATCCGCCAGGCCTTTGCCACGCCCTGTGTCGCTGCTGGGCAACGGCACCAACGGCAGCAAGGGTAGCCACGGCAGCAACGGCACGGCGCAACCATCCTGTGGGAGACTGAGTTGAATCGCATGCCACTTCCTGAAGCTTTGATTATTTAAGATTATTTAAGCAACAAAAACACAATCAAGAAACTTCACTTTGATAATTTTGATAGCTCCTCTGCTTGCCATTTGCATGTGCATTTTTTGGCTTAAATTGAGAGCCAGCTTACATCGATTTCGGACCGTGAAGGCCATTTGTTCTGAAAGGTAGACTGGTAGACCTTGGATGATCAGGTGCTTCGAATCTAAGTCTTTGTGCTCGGTTTTAAGTCAGGTAATTTCAGTCATATTCCATAACAATCATTTATTGTCAGCGTTTTATGTTTATTTCCAACCTAAATCTAGCTCCATGGTCAATAATGTTCCCCTTCATGTTGCTTCCATCTCCGTTTGTCTGAAAATTGGGTACCCCATTCCATCCACTGGTAATGGTAAGCATATCATACATATCATTTTCCGTATTATTTCCTGGCCATGTATTGGGTGGAATGATTTGATTGTTAAGAAATCCCATTCATCTCCAATATTCCCATATTTCTTGGGTATACCGCCATTTCCAATTTTCTTGATTCAAATCAATCTGGACAAAATGCCAGGGTTCACGAATGAAATCCACCAAATCCACCATTTTGCCGCTATAAATCCCAATTTTTGCGTTTTTTTTTCGGGGTAAATCCCCATGAAACACCAGGCTTCGAGCATGACTGCGACTATTGGACCGCCAGCGGCTACTCCTGCGAGGTCCTGCAGGCGAAGCAGGGGGATGGGGCCCTTGATTGATGGCAGTGCAAAAATATGGGGAACATAATTGGAACCTCATGGAAAATTATGGGAAAATGATGGGAAAATGATGAGAAAATGATGAGAAAATGATGGGAATGATGGGAAAATTCCGGAACTAGCCATGAAGGTTTCTAGCTGGGAAAATCATTGAACTATACCGGCGGAAAGTTCGAGGGTGATAACTACCCTTTGTATTAATGGCCAAGGGTCAAGATTCCTAGAATCCACGTATTTTGGTTTGTTTTTAGTATTACCCATCCAATTATTGGGGTACCCAATTTTGATCCTATTTTCCTTGGGAATAATAATAACAATATTAATAATGACAATAATAATAACAACAATATTTAATAATGATATTAATGAGAGTTATAACAGTAATGATATCAATAAGGGCATAAATGATATTCATAATAGTAATAATCATAGCAATAATTATGATAAGAATAACACTATTATAATCTATAAAAACCACCAAAAAGATAGAACAGTGGGAAATCATGAAATATTGTATAAGTAAATAAAATCGATACTATCCAGGAAACACTTGTCTATCCTTTTCTGGGTTGCTATATTACGGGAATCCATGGGAATCCGGTTTTTAACCAGCCGGGATAAAACGGAATGACATTTCGGGTAGTTTGAACCCTGCTCATGTGAACATTGGGTCTATGGTTTATGAATGTTTTTTCCACCATTGTTCCATATTCCACTTCACATTTGTTGGATTTGGACTTGACCATTTTTGCTAAAAAATGTTGGATTGTTTATGGTTTACTACCATTTAGTGACAGTTTTCAGTGATCCAATTTGTTGTGTTTCCTAAAATGGGTTTCAATACTAAGATTCAGTTGGATGCCTTGGGGGGTCTTCCTTGGAGGAAACCACCATTCGGATGTGGTGCGAATTGGGTGCCCTCAAACTGAGGGTCTCAGCGTTGACCACACCAGCGGGATCCTTTTTTTGGTATGGGTCGAGCCAAAGAAATACTGTAAGACCCATTTGAGCAGTGTTCGAAAGCCCGTCTTGGGTCTTGGTTGATGATAAGTTGGGGGATTATACAGTACTACCCTCTGGTGAACTAACATAGCAATGGAAAATGGCCCATTTATAGTGGATTTTCCCATTAAAAATGGTGATTTTCCATTGCTATGTTAGTTCATCAGAGGGTAACCAATATACTGTATTGGGGAATTCGGGGAATCCCTATCGACCAACCGGGATCCAAGCAGATTTTTCATGGGGTAAACTGTGCTCAAAAATGGGAGCAGAAATTGGTGGCTCGGTTTTGAGTATTAAACCATTCCATCTTCAGGTCCCCATACCTGCAAGATGGAGTGTTGCATGTAGTCTAAAAAAAACTACGTGGAACATGCATCATCACATGACTATCACTATTCAGACTGTTCTCTTTTTCTGGGTTCTCAGTTACTGTACCCAAATAAAAAACGGGAGGTTTTTGCGTCACTTGCTCAGTGGTTATATCATAGCCATTAAGTTGCCGTTGGTAGCCATCCCACACCATACCTATCATCTTGTGTGGTACTCACCAGCTCTCGGCATTTCAACCGGACACTGGGTGACACTTCCATCCGAGCTAATCTCTTCCCCCCTAATATGCAATACCATTCCTGGCTTTTGGTATTGGATCCAAACTCCTTTTGGGGGCTTTGTTCAATGGCCATTTCAGGATCCTAAAATGGAGGTACCTACCATATATAAGGCCTATGTAATGCCTATGTAAGGGAATATCCCTGGAAAATATGGCCTTATATGGAAAATATGTAAGGGAAAATTCCCATTGATTTGTTGAAGATCAATTGTAACCCTTCCGGCGACCGCGAGGACTACTATCAGTGCGACTGCACGGGTAGCAAATGTGCGTTGGAGCCTGGGCTGGAAGACGGCACGGGTTCCCCGTTAGTCACATGGGTTTTAGCCCTAGACATAGGTAGGGAAAGCAGGCTTAGTCCAATTGTACCTGGAGTATACTGGAGTTATACTCCACTTACTCCCTGGGGAGAACCAAGTAGGATTGCTCGGGACACACACACACACGTTTCCGCAACTTGAGACATCGAAAATTTTCTGAGGGTCCCCCGTTTGTGCCGGCGACAGGAATTTCTGTGAACTTGCCGCAAAAGGTGGATGATTAACCCCCCCAAAAAAATTGGGATTTTGACCATGCCATGTGGGGAAATCTCATGGCCAATAAAGAATGATTCCCAAGAATGATGCGACTAAAAATCAACCACAAATTGTAGTTGAATTGCTCCGCCATCCCAGTGAGGCTACCCAGTCAGGTAATCTAACAGAGCTATGGAAAATCACTACTCTTAGTAAATCATCTAGCATTCCACTTCGTAAAATGGATGGATTATACCCCCAGTTAGATTAATGGAATATAGCTAATATCCATTAATATCCCCACTCAATCCCACTCATGGGTTATATAATCCAATCACGGATCCTGGGGGTCCCCTTCTGTCGAGTCTCCCTATGGGATGGTCGTCCCGGTCAGGACGTTCCAAGCTGCACCTTGGGCACCTGCAACGGCCACAGTTGCGACTATTGGGTCGTCCTTCATGGCATGAGGCCATAGATTTTCTGGGTGAAAACATATACCCTCTGGTTATGTCAAACATAGCTATTGAAAATGGCCCATTTATAGTGGATTTTCCCATTAAAAATGGTGATTTTCCATAGTTATGTTAGTTTACCAGAAGGTAGGGGTTTCCATTTCCATTGGGGTACCCCAATAGCTGGATGGTTTTAAGGGAAAATCCCAAAAATGGATGATGGGGTACCGGGTACCCCCATTTCAGGAAACCTCCATATTGTGTACCCATAAATCATGGGATAAACATGGATAAACCACCTATCAACTGGTGCAGGGGGTTTCAACGGCTACAGTGTAGCGGCTACGGTTGTGGGTGTGTCTGAAAATGGTGGATTTAATTGCTAGACTGGCAATTTCAAGAGGGAAAATGGTGATTGACCCACTGACTGGATTTTGCGGTGGTCAATGTTGACCCCTACAGATTTTACATATTTTTGATTGGTCAACCCATATGACCCAAATTCACGCCTAAGTTAACCCCCCAGATAAAAACCCACCAGCGGCAATGGTGCAAAAACCGCACCCCATTTTTTGCTGTGATGGTCCCGATCCCTTGAGGACTCTCCCTGGGAAAGCTACAACTCAGTTGGCTAATTGATAACTTTAGTTCTCAGACAGAAACTGGTGGGGGGAACGCCCATGCGTCCATGCGTCAACAGCACTCCTGGTGTCACCTTGGAGGTGTTCTGCTGAACCTCTGTCCTCCTGCAACTGCGAAGGCTGTCGCTGCATCCATGATGTGACTTGGTGCGGCTAAAAATGGGATTGTTGGACCTGCCGTGGGGAATGGATTCAAACGAGAACACATTGCTTGGGGATTATATATAATATATGTATAATTTATGTATATAAACTTTAGGAACATGATGGAATATGTATAATTTATGTATATAAACTTTAGGAACATGATGGAACATGTAGCTCTGGTTCTACCCACAATTTTGTCATTTCTAGGATCTGAACTGTACCTTTGGAGGTTCCATTTTGGCATTTTTTCGGGTATCAAAACGGCATCCAGTTTGGAGGGTAATCAATGGCCCCAAAACCGGAGAGGATCAGGGAGTGTTGATGTAGGAATATCATATGAATCATATGGAAGGATGCATTTTATTTTTGCGGCAGTGGCATTTGACCTATGTTTGGTGATGTTGTGCTCTCATTCCTCTGGCATTGGCAGTTGGGTTAGTTTTTTAGATGTCACCAAAATACTTCATAGCACCAAGCTTGGGCGAAATTCATGGCCATAGTTTGCAGAACATAGTCTTCGAGTTCAGCCCGGGGCCATTAATCATTCGTCACAATCATTATCCCATTAATCATCCCATTAAAAACTAAAAACTATCAATTAATCATCCCATTAATCATCCCATTAATCATCCCATTAATCATTATCCCATTAATCGTATCCTCATTAAAACTATCAAAATCGAACGAATCCCAGAAAAAAAATCCCATGATTTCCCG
Organism: Cladocopium goreaui; assembly: GCA_947184155.2. NCBI lineage: Eukaryota > Dinophyceae > Suessiales > Symbiodiniaceae > Cladocopium > Cladocopium goreaui. The sequence goes on from CAMXCT020000014.1 coordinate 684,593, forward strand.
TGAAATCCCGATGAAATCAACACCTGGCGCGCCCCCGCGTCACAAGGAAGTGGAACCCACCGAGAAGCCGCCGGAGGCGGCTTACGAGAACGGTTGAGCCATGAAAACGATCACCTGGTTGAATTGTTTCTGTATGGGTGTGTCTGAAAATAGTGTACCCCTAAACCCAATGGTTAATGATCATTATCCCTATTAAATGGCTATAATTGGGAATATACCCTATTTTCAGACAAACCCATATAGTAATCCGATCCTCCCCAAAAAGATGGAAACAGTAGAATCAGTAGAAATATGTATCTGGCTGGTGGTTTCAAAGATTTTTTATTCAGAAGGGAGGATCATGGGGGGTGAAGGCGTGCACATTGTAGAAACGCGCATGTTTTGCACTGTCTGCTTAAAATCATCCTGTCTGCTGATCTGCTTCCATTCCTGGAGCTTAGATCTATCCCAAACTCTCATACAAACAATCCAAATTCTGAAAGAGGAAAAAACTGCTCCAAAACCCATTGAAAAACCAAAAAAACAAAAAGTTTCACCCCATGTCACCTGTCCAGCTTCCCCTCAGACCCTCTCCATGGGTCGAAACTTTTTGTATCTTTTTTTTTTTTTGGTTTTCTCGAGGTTTTTTCAACAAGGCAGCGCTTTTAAGGCAAAATATAGATGATGCCTGGAAAAGGTCTAGATTCAATCCTAGTTAAACCATCTTTTGAAGAAGCGCATGTTCAATCTGGACATGTTCTTTTTTGAAAAGCACTCATGAACAGCATGAAAGGATGCAGAACACTTTTCCGAAAATGCAGAATTTGCAGCTGGAAATTGCACTCATGTATGTTCAATATCAAATACATATTTATCGAGAAACATAAACTGTTGTGAAAATATATACAAATAGTGTCAATATAATGTACATATGGTAATATGTACAACAATATAATGCAGAATTCATTGCAGGCATCAAAATCATTGTATATAGACATTTTCTCTTTTCCAAAATGCTAAGCAAAAAATAAAGCATTCTTGGAAAGAGACAACATCTCTGCAGAAAATGTAGTATTCTGGACCGTCGTGATTTGTGGCTTCATGTGCAAACCATTTCCATATCTAAAAAAAACTGCAAAATCAATACTTTCACCACTCCACCCCCCACGGTAGTCCGCTCTCTTTTTATTTACATATATATATATATATATGGGATAATCCTTCCCATTGACTAATATTTCTCAAGATGGTTAAAACCACCAAGCAAATAAATATGTATACATTATATTTACCACATAGTTCCAAGCTTCCCACGTGTCTATCCTTTTTTGGGCTTGCTGCAGTATAGTAGAATAGGGACTTATATAACTTCTATATAATAGTGACTACTGACTAGTATGGGTACAATAAGATACAAGTCCTCTTGGCCTATAACCTAGCTGATTGGTTAATTTGTTGGGACTCATGATATCCCATCAACCAGGTTATATATATATGATATATATATATATGCTATTCTATATTTTTATAGGTTTCCCTACTTTACTATCGGGGATTTCATTTATTGGGGAGTATGATAACCCCTATTAATTTTGGATTATGATAACCCATAGTAGGGAACCTATCAACCAACTAGTATTTCAGGAGATAGGGTATATACCTGTATATAGGGTATATACCTGTATATAATATAGGGGTATTTTTCTATGGTTCACATAGGGTTTTAACGCCAGACATGGAAAAAATCAAACCAGTTGTTGAATGGAGGATTATCATGGTGCCATTTCCACTTCTTTTTGTCCCAAAGATCCAAAGGGGGTCCCAAACTCCATGCTGCGCTTTCCAACACATGGGCCCGATAGCTAGATTGGTTTACAAACCATATGAACTACAGAATACGGTATATAAACATATATAATATATAAACATATATATATACACATCAGAAACCATAGTTGACCTAGTAACCTCAAGCTATGGTCCTAGAAGCCTTAGTGGGCTCGCCTACCGCCTCAGGGAAACATTGTGACAGCCTACTCGGTCAGGTGGATGGATTTGTTTCGGCAATCCATGGCAAAACAAAGATGAAGATCCAATTGACCCCCATGAAATCCCCATAGAATCCCCATGGAATTCCCCAAAAAAAATCACGAGAAAAATTTTGTTCATCAAATCACCACTTAAGGAAATCCGGGACAAATGGCCACCATCAGGCGACCTAAACGAGTGACTTCCAGAGTTCAGCCAGAAGTTAAGTCTGAATGATTGAAACCTCTAAAACTCAGACCGGCAACGCCACCCTCAAGCAACCAGTCAAACCTGCCCCCTAGGTGACGAACGTCACGACGAACGTCACTACGGACGTCCCCGACACTTCAGCCCCTGGGGCACAGCTTTGGGGTGCAAATGGGGTTATTCATGGGTAGAACTCTAGTATTATGATGTATTCTGGGCATGTAACTCAGTCACAAAGTATTGAAGGTCAGGGATCCTTCCACCCAAATGACCTTTGGATATGGTTGTTTTGCGGATGGCTACGAACAGACGTGTGGGATGGGTTGAGCCCCTAAGTCAGATGAGAACGACCCCCAAGAAATTGTATGTTTTTTGAGCACAATAGATGCCTTTACTAATCTTTACTACTAAAACCCTGAAAAGATTGGGATCACGACCAGCAAAATTGGCACAGATAGGATCCAAATCATCCCCAAACATTGGATGAGTAAAGGTCCCCAGGACCAATCTTAAACTTGGGTCCCTTTAGGAATTGGACATCATTTTGACGATTTACCGAAAATGGTGATGTTCCAAATCGCAAACCGTTAGTTAGCCATTACCAGAGGTTAACTATTTAGTAACCATATGGATCCATGTGGTTTATTTATGCTACAGATATATATATATACCATTATATACCCATATGCTCCATGTATGGAATATTTACCAACATTTACCCCATAAATGACCCAGTTTTGTAGGTAAATCTACCAGCACCATGGAGCATCTGGGATATAGTCATCTGCAATTTCATGGGATTGATAAACCAACTTATAACATCTTATAACTTGGGGGAGTACCATCTCCCAGGGGTGATCTCTCTTCACCGGTCGGACCGTATCGTTGAGGTGGCGCCCACCGCTGCGCCCGAGCCGCAGGAGGGACGAAAAAAAATCCAGGTTTTTTCAATGGATCACTGAAAACCCCTGGCAGCTTCAGGTAGAATTTCTATGAATTTCTGTGAATTGATGGGGATGCGATTTTACAAAAGCTATGATGCGAGTCGTAAGGGTCGTAATCCATAAATCACTGCCGAACTTTTCAGGTTCGTGAATTACTTGGGTTTATCTCAGAGATGTCTAACCATCCAGAAATACGCAAAACTGGTTGGTGGTTTCAATCATTTTTTATTTTCCATAATATATATATATATATGGGATAATCCTTCCCATTGACTAATATTATTCAGAGGGGTTGAAACCACCAACCAGATAAATAGTTTTAGCATGAACATAATCCAATCATCATGATTCATGTTTGATCAGATGATTTCCCCATTTTTCACATCTTAAAACTGCATGGTGGTTTGGAAGTTTGGAACATGGCTTTTATGACTTTCCATTAAAGGCAATGCCATCATCCCAACTGACGAACTCACTCCATCATTTTGAGGGGTAGGGTAGGTCAACCACCAACCAGTCATTAACCATTATTAACCATGATTAACCACTATTAAAACCTCCAGTTTTTGCCGGTGATTTTTCCATCGTTGATCCAGATACCAAGGGGTAGGGGATGAGATATCCTCCACCTGAAACAGGACCACCCGGAGGAGGTCTGCGAGATGTGTGTCTCGGATTTCACCAAGGCAAATGGAGAAAGCACTGAAAAATGGTTGATCTAGCCACTCAAAGAGCTGGATCTATGTTATAACTGTTATAGCATTTTATAACGTTTGAAATTGGGAACGAAGCCGGAAGCAATCTCCTGCGTTTTTTTTCGTGGTTTCAGGGTGTCATAAAATACGATGACGATCCCATTTCACTATCAGTACTGCCACTGCCAGGTCTCAAGATGTCCCAAAGTTAGAATATGATTATAATACATTATAATACCCTCCAAATCAAGGACCCCAATAATATGATTGTCAATATGTACAAGTTAACTTCAACTTAGATAAAATGGGCCTCTTAAAAGCTCCGAAAAGTGGGTTTCTCTGGTAAACTTAAGCGTAGCCCTGTAAAAACCACTGGTTTTTCTCAACACGATCCGTACACGTCACAAGCCATTTGGGGGTCAATCCCCGATTTTCAGATCAACCAGAGAGATGTATTGCTGTTTGGTATATCCTTCATAAAATCTGCCATGGTCAGGAAATGGATAATTAAAAAAAAAAACATGAAATAGCCATTTTGGGGATAGTCACTTCAATCCATAAAGGGCGTAGATTTTCCACGCGAGGTACCCTGGGAGTCCTGTTGGATGACCTATATACATATATGGATGCTTGAAAAAATGGAAAATCCATGAAGAAACTATGACAACATGATTGAAAAGATGGATGATTTGGAGCTACCCCCATTTCAGGAAACCTCCACATATTCTATGTTTTGACCATGGCACATATATCCCCATGTTTCCTGGTTTTCCCGAGAAATAGAACCAGCTGCCGTAGCCTGTTCTCTGGTGGAGAGGATCTCGCAAGCCAGATCACTGGCCGTTTTTTCAAATGCCAAAAGGCCAGATGGTGTGTGTCAGACAGAATGTGTTTTTGCATATTTATGAGACAGAATATCAGACAGAATGTCACACCAGAAAAAAGTGAGAATTTGTTAGATAGAATGTCGGATATTCTGACCTGACAGATAAGATGTCAGAGAGGATGTCACAGTTTTTTGATGTGAGATATAGTGGTGATCACTTGAAGACAGTCTATTTACCCTCTGGTAAACTAACATAACTATGGAAAATCACCATTTTTAATGGGTAAATCCACTATAAATGGCCATTTTCAATAGCTATGTTAAATTACCAGAGGGTAAAACAAATCGACCAGTGGATTTGGGGTACCTGGTTTTTGGACCCAATAGACGCCTAAACCTTGGTAGCCTGCCCGCCTTGATCGCCGAAAAATGGGAGACGTTCGAGCCTCGCCTGGAAACGCCTCAGGTGGAAGCCAGGACTGCAACTACTGGGTGCATCATCAGCTGTTCGATTGCAACACATTAATCAACACCTATGCTTGCAGCTGTCGCTTCTGCACGGCATGTCAGGCCGGGCAGGCCTTTTGGGAAAGACCCAGAACTTCCCAGCTGGTTCTATCGTTTTAGTGGGTTGATGGGATGTTTCTGTGTTGGTAAAACCCCAACAAATTGCCCAAAAAGATAGAAAAGTAGTCTATCACTACCATGTTTTAGTATGTTTTAGTGGGAATAGATGTTCCTATCTTTTTGGGGGTTCCGATCACCTGCAACAGTCCGGGGGCAATCAAGCCCGCTTGTTTTTGTTGCTAGATGGAACTGCCCGGCACGATGCGCGTTTGGGCAAAGTGCGTAGTTCAATGCTGAGAAAACATGGCTGGGAAAGGCTGCAGAAGCAGCTTTTCAGACATTGCCCTTCGATGTGTACTAATTATATCATAATTATCCCTTTGGCAGATTTGTTGTGACATTGCTTTGTAGATGGATGCCTCATTTGCAGTAAACACACGGAATTTCTATGCTCCCTGCGCTTCACCGGAAGAGTGTTTCGCCTCATGGAAGTGTATCGAATCTCCACTTGCTGACAGTTCTGGACCCCGAATGTGAAGGAAAACTAGCGCCAAGGCAGTGAAGCAAACCTTGGCGGCTAAGGTTGGCATTTCTAGATTCAAAGATTCTTATTGGAGGATAGTTACCGCATGTTCCTGCGAGATCCCGGATGACATTTTGGCAGAACAGCTCCGTGGGTCCAGCTGGTCTTGGAATTCTGGCCGCCTGATGCTGAAGAAAGCCAGAAGATGATTTCGGCATCTAGGAACAATATGGAACAATGACTTACGTGCGCTTGAAGAGTTGCTGAAATGCCCACGAACCCCCAATGAGGCACCCTTGCATCATGTTGCCCAGATGGGACACGTCGCACCTGCAGAGTTTTTAGTTGATGCAGAAGCTCAGATTAATCCGCTCGATTGTTTCGGGTATACACCCTTGTTAGTCGCAGCTGGGGAGGGCAATCTCGACATTGTCCACCTGCTAGCCGAGAATGGTGCAGCGAAAGATCAAGCGAACAACTATGGTGCGACACCCTTGTTTGTTGCAGCTGCCGCAGGCCATCTTGAGATTATCCGCTTCCTGGTCGAAGTTGGTGCAGCCAAAGATCAGGCAAAAAACGATGGTGCACCGCCCTTATTTGTTGCAGCTGTCGAAGGCCTTCTCGATCCTTCTCGACATTGTCCGCTTCCTGGTCGAAGCTGGTGCAGCCAAAAAAGGTGCAACACCCTTGATGGCTGCAGTTCAAGAAGGCAATTTGGACATAATCCGCCTGCTGATGGAGTCAGGTGCCGTCTGCAGGCTTTTTTGTGTCCTCCGAAAATGTGATGCTGCGAATCTGGCATCGCAACGAACGGCAATCTGGGCTCGGTGGTTCGCCTCATGGCTGACATCGGGGCTTTGCCGCCCCCCAAAGTCAGACGAACTGGTGACTGAGGATCACTTGCGCAAGTGTTGAGCTTTTTGCAGAGAAAAACCAGCACTCCAGGAGTGCAGTCCAGAGGTTAATTGGAGTGACAGATTGAACAACAAACGCTGCGTTAAAAAAACACATAAAAATGCAGTGTGGGGGTTATATATGGGTATGATATGGTATGATTTGTGATGATGCACTCCATGAGTTGGGATATAACCCCTAGAACTTTGATTATGAACATATACATGCATATACATACAATATACTGTAGCCACCATATATTATTATTATATCATATTATATCTATTTACAACTGGAACTGCATACCCAAGTAGAGGCAAAGTCTTGAGCAGAAAGCTTCCATCCTTCATGTAAACGAAATGATGAGTTTATCAGCACGAGACAGTGGAGCCAAACACTGGTATGAATTAACATATGTGATATTTAATTTATATCATGTTAATTTAGACTGATGTGATTTGATATTAATTGATGTTACACTGGTATGTCTTAAGGTATGTCTTAAGGTATGTCTTAAGGTATGTCTTAAGGTATGTCTTAAGGTATGTCTTAAAACACACAATTTTGGATCTATGTCCAAAATGGGGAATGCCCTTTGATTCCTTCAACTTCTGGATGTTCGTCAGGCGGATGAGAGCCCTCCGGCGGATGAGAGCCCTCAGTTGGATGAGAGCCCTCAGGCGAAGGATGCAGTGCTATGGGAGAGAGAGCTGAAACAGGACCAAAATGCATGGATTGTTATCATCCAATGGTGAAAAAAATCACGCGATTTGATTGGATTTGCAAAACACCGCAGGAGTCTATATTGTTTCTATATGTTTGTATATGTGATAATTTGAGTGTGTCTGGAAATGCTGGATTTACGCCCATTTTTTTTGGTGCCTGATTTTTGGACACAGCAAAAAAAAATGCGTCCAAGAGTCGCTGATGTCTCAGCTATGTTTTGCTTCATCGTCCAGTTTTTCAAGGGCAGGTCCTGGAAACGAATCACGGGAACTGGATGGAATCATCTGCTTTTTATGGCCTGAAACGGTTTCAGGTTGTGAAATTTGATCATTTACCAGGATATTTCTCAAAGTTTGGGAAATGTCAACAGATTTTGAGCCACAAAAAGGACAAATACCTGGATTTTGTATGAATTTGTATGGATCCCAAACCTGAGATGCCGTAGTATGCCGTAGTTGCGTGACTCCGGTAGTCACATGAGATACGTAGACTACTTTAGTAAGGGAGGGTCCAGTTGTGTCCAGAAAGTGCACCAAACCATGTAAAGCGATAGGCCACCCCAAAAAAACGATAACTTGTAACCATATTAGAGTGCATTAAACTTGGTGTAAACCAAGAACATATTGTTGTGCACCTTCACGCGATGGGAAAAAATTATGAAGAAAAATCAACCTGCAGTGCCCACGTTTCTTGCAGTGGCCATGTCATTTGTTGTCCAAGGTGATTGAACCGTTGCTTTCTGCAGGCAGTTTGTTTTGTTCTCCCAGGTCCCAAAGCAGTAGAATTAAACTAAACTAAATGACTAAATGCAATTGAAATCTGAGTTATATAAGTCAAACAATAGAGCTTTATATTTTATATAAATCAATTCTGAATTCCGTTTATGTGCTGTTTGTATACATAATATATATATATACTTTAATTGAAATTCTTCTTCCTTTGTATCCTTTTTTTCTTACCTTCCCTTTTCCCTTTTACTTTCCTTTTAAATCTAAACGCAATTGAATTCTGAAGTAAATCAAAATTGATTTTGAATCCAATTCTGAATTCCATCTATTTTAGCTTTTTCTTTTTGTTTCATGCGTCCTTTTCATTTCCTCTTTCTCTTCCTTTCTTGATCATCCTGGTGTTCTAATTTAGCGATAACCTTGCGATAACCTTTTGTTGAAAAAGGGACCCCGGACGAGGGATAGACTCATTTGACCACAGCGAAATCCTTTTTCGTTTTCATAGAATTATTGATCTTATATTGGTTACTGTCATTCTAGTTTGGAGTTGAGATTGTAATAAATTTCCTTGCTTAGGAAAGTCTAGAAATGTGCTTAGGTAGCTCCCCAACATGGTTGCAAACGCAAAGACAATGAGCGCCCTCTTAATCCATCCCCGTCAGTTTAGAGAATCCATGGCTATAAAATAGACCATCGATGATTTGACGCGAAGGAAACCTCCATTAAAACGGGGTTAAGAACTATAAGTCATACCCTCTGGTAAACGTCAACAAAAAACGAACTGGAAAGATCCACCATGCTATTTTCATGGGTAAATCCACGAACTAAATCACCATGTTCAATAGCTATGTAACAAATTCCCAGAGGGTACCATTTATGGGGATTTATCTACCTTCTTTTTTTGCAGCATTTTCAATTGCCATGGTTGAGAACCAGAGGATACTGGCACTGACCAAGAGATGTGGATTGGATGTTCCGGCGGTTTGACCCGCCCCATGGTCACCTGCCCCGAGCAAGGCCCTTGGTTTCTGATAATTTCAGTTGGTTCATCTTGGAACCCTCAAAGATCGGGCGGTTTCTTTTACCATCGATTTTCAGATTCATCCACGTCACAATATATTTTTTTTCGCTTCGCAACAAAAACAAAACATTTTTCGATCATCCGTCATCCCACCCGCCCAATATTAACATATATTAACCACCAAATGGTGAGGGATGATCGGTGATGATCGGTCAATTTCAACGGCGCCCAAAGGAGGCAGAAAAAGCGCTGAGCCTGGCCATGGGGGAAGATGAGGCGGGAACCAACCTGCCATCGGGAATGACAGCTTTAAAGATCGCGACGGTGACGGTGAAAATTCCCGCCACTGGAGGAACCCCTATGTATATCTATGTATTATACAAAAGGAACATATAATTCTTGGAAAACATGATTTTTGAAGAGCAGTCCTGCAGTACGAACACACACCTATTTGAAAGCACCGAAAAGCAGGATGAAAACAGTTTTTCTGCAAGAATTGAGGGGATGTGAACTTGCCTGCACGAAATTCAATACGGAATCCTACTTCAGATTTGACACTGACATAATGCTCTACAATTTGGGACGTATTTCCATAACATGGCATGGGACATGAAACCCATATGGGCGGGTTTGTCTAAAAATGGGGAGCCCATGGGAGGCCCCTCAAAATTGTATTGTATGGTTGAACATTATTTCCCCAATTGAAATAGTCACATTATATGTATCATATATGATATATATATATATTATATGATATATATATATGATATATATATATGATACATATATATATATCATATATGTATATCATGTATACATACACACATATATATATATCATATATATATATCATATATATATATATATCATATATATATACCATATATATATATCATATATATACCATATATATATACACCATATATATATACTGTATATCATATATATATATGTTGGTGGTAAATCCACAATTTTGGACAAAACCAGATATCACATAAATTGTTACAAACACACACACATATATATATACATATATATTCCCATGTTCACAAGATCATGTCCCTATGATACTTGGCTTTATAGCTTCATTATTTTTTGAAAATGATAGTTGTTTCTATATGCCTATGATGGTTGATAGTTGGTTTTTATCTCCCAGATGTTTCATCAAAAAAACATAAATATACAAAAAACTCATGTACAGAAGCTCATAAATCTACATGTTGCTTGCAAATACAGAAACTTTGACAAAAGGCTCTACAAAAGACACACATCCTGGTCCCTGGATTGATGAAAACCCTGGCTGCAGGAGAGTGCCACGACGTTAGGAGAGGAGGAGGGCCCGGAGGACCTGGAGAGCGGGCAGTGGTGGGGGGTGGGTTTTGCTGCACACTAGTGTGCGGCTTCCACATATTTCGGGCAATTGGGCTTCTTTAAAAATCGTAGCATATTCTTTTCAAAGAAATGGTGCTACTGTCAAACATATAGCTAGTTGTTTTTCCCAAAAAGTTCTGCGCTAGCTCAAAGCAACCATCAGCATACAAGTGAAATCGTTTTGTAGTTTTTCTTTCTGCGGTTGTACTCGTGGGCATTACATTGGCTGCATGAAAAGGTGAAGCAGATGATGGTGAAGCAGACGAGGGGGTGAAATGCTCAAACAGGAAGTTTAGAATTAGTCATTGCCATTGAACAGTCATTCATTATGTATTATATTTTATCATTATATCCCAAATATATTGAAACACCCATGTGCAGAAAAAAGCCCGCCATCAGCGCCCCTTCTGGTTCTCGCAACCCCCAAAGATAGACAAGTTGGAAACCAGGAAATTCAGGGGAACATATCCATGGAACCCACATGGGCAGGTTTGTCTGAACATAGGGTTTGTTTGAAAAATACAAAAATGCATACATTGTTCCAAAAATACATATATTCTCATCTTAACCCCATATCCCATATCCCTATGATACTTGCTTTTATAGCCCTTTTTTTGGCTTCAATAGCCCCTGGACTGATGAAAACTCTGGCCATCGTGGCAGGCGAGTGCCACTGTGTCAGACGGGGAGGAGGACCTTGAGTGTCCTTGCGGGTGGAAACATGACAAAAACAGGGATGATTTATAGTAACCCCCAAAGAAAAAACAGTTGGAAACCAGGAAACTTAGGGGAACATATCCATGGGCGGGTTTGTCTGAAAAGAAGATGCGCCTCAGATTTTGATGTGTGATCATCATTTCCTTATTAAAATAGCCATATATTGCTTGTAAATCCGATTTTTTTGGAACAAATCCAGATATCACGTAGATTGTTACAAATATATATATTCCCTTGTTAACCTCATATCCCATATCCCTATAGTTGCTTTATAGTCCCTTTTTTCATAACATGATAGTTGTCATTTACCTTCCTATGATGGTTGATAGTTGGTTTTTATCTCCCGATGTTTCATCAAAAAAACATAAATCTACAAAAAACTCATATACAGAAACTCATAAATCTACATGTTGCTTAAAGGCTCTACAAAAGGCACGCATCTTCCCCTGGATTGATGAAAACCCTGATCGCGGCAGGAGAGTGCCACGATGTTAGGAGAGAAGGAGGACCTGGAGTGTCGTTGTGGATGGAAACATGACAAAAAACAATGATGATTTGTTCTGGAGAGCGGGCAGTGGTGGGGGGTGGGTTTTGAAAAAGCAGTTTTTTTAACAGCAATTGCAACTCATCGAGCTCGAAAATCGCTGGATGCGTCTTAAATCACTGCACACTAGTGTGCGGCTTCCACATATTTCGGGCAATTGGGCTTCTTTAAAAATCGTAGCATATTCTTTTCAAAGAAATGGTGCTACTGTCAAACATATAGCTAGTTGTTTTTCCCAAAAAGTTCTGCGCTAGCTCAAAGCAACCATCAGCATACAAGTGAAATCGTTTTGTAGTTTTTCTTTCTGCGGTTGTACTCGTGGGCATTACATTGGCTGCATGAAAAGGTGAAGCAGATGATGGTGAAGCAGACGAGGGGGTGAAATGCTCAAACAGGAAGTTTAGAATTAGTCATTGCCATTGAACAGTCATTCATTATGTATTACCCTTTGGTTATTTAACATAGCCATGGAAAATCCCTTATAAAAGGAAAAATCATCCATAAATGGGCCATTTTCCATGGCTATCTTAAATAACCAGAGGGTATGTATGATATTATATCCCAAATATATTGAAACATCCATGGAACATATCCATGGAACCCACATGGGCGGGTTTGTCTGAAAATAGGGCGCGCCTCAAATTTTGATGGTTGATCATCATTTCCTCATTAACACAGCCATATTGCTGGTAAATCCACAATTTTTGGAACAAACTCAGATATCCCGATATCCCGTAGATTGCTTCAAAAACCACATATATTTCCATGTTAACCCCATATCCCATATCCCTATAATAGGTGGCTTTATAGCCCTTTTTTGTATGACATGACATATAGTTGTCACTTGTCTCCCTATGATCATTGATAATTAGTTGGTTTTATCTCCCAGATTTTTCATCATAATCTCATCATCTTAAATACATACATCCATACATAAATACATTAATTCATCTAATACATCAATACATGAATACATAAATACACAAAATGCTCCATTATATTCTCATCTTAACCCCATATCCCATATCTCTATGGTACTTGGTTTTTATAGCCCCCATTTCTCTGGCTTCAAAAGCCCCGGGATTGATGAAAACTCTGGCCATCGCGGCAGGAGAGTACCACTGTACCAGGAGAGGAGGAGGACCTGGAGTGTCGTTGCGGGTGGAAACATGACAAAAACAGGGATGATTTATAGTAGTCCCCAAAAAAAACAGTTGGAAACCAGGAAACTTAGAGGAACATATCCATGGAACCCACATGGGCGGGTTTGTCTGAAAATAGGGTGCGTCTCAAAATGTGATTTGTGATCATCATTTCCCCGATCAAAATTGCCATATATTGCTGGTAAATACGGACGCACGCAAGTAAGGCAAGTTATGTTTTTTTTGCCATGTTACATCTAAAAAATCACCAAAAGTACAACACATAACAAGTCCTGTACCTTTATCTTTATCTACCTCTTCATCTGCAATTAAAGGAACTATAATATCAAAAATAGGAAGTTTTATTTTCTTGTTTTTAAGATGCAAATATCTTTTATCTTCAGGATTATATAATATAGCTACGCAAGCAGGCATAAACTCTGGCCGTGTAGTTGCTATATTAAAAAAAATGATCAGGTCCCCAATCTAACGATACTGCTATTTTATACATTAAAGATTCTTGCTGCTTAGATTCTACTTCTGATTGTGCTATAGCAGTTTTACTAACTCTATCCCATATTACAGGTTGCTCTGCATTATAAATATGCCCTTTTTTATATAAATCTATAAAAGATGCTTGCGAAATCACAGCACAAGCATCGCTAATAGTAGAATATTGCAAAGAAAAAATGTAATTATTGGAACAAACCCAGATGTCACAGATTGTTTCAAACAACACATATTTTGCCCTGTTAACCTCATATCCGATGTCCCTACAATAGGTGGTTTGATAGCCTCATTTTTGAAACATGATAATTGTCATTGATCTTCCTATGGTGATCTATAGTTGGTTTTATCTCCCAGACTTTTCATCATAGTCTCATCATCTTAAATACATGCATCAACAGATGAATACATACTAATACATAGATTGTATATATATATTCTCATCTTAACCCCATATCCCATATCCCTATGATACTTGCTTTTACAGCCTTTTTTTTTTTGCTTCAATAGCCCCTGGATTGATGAAAACTCTGGCCATCGCGGCAGGAGAGTACCACTGTACCAGGAGAGGAGGAGGACCTGGAGTGTCGTTGCGGGCGGAAACATTACAAAAACAGGGATGATTTATAGAATCCCCAAAGATGGGAAAGTTGGAAACCAGGAAAAATACAAAAATGCATACATTGTTGCAAAAATACATATATTCTCATCTTAACCCCCAATAGCCCCTGGATTGATGAAAACTCTGGCCATCGCGGCAGGAGAGTACCACTGTACCAGGAGAGGCGGAGGACCTGGAGTGTCGTTGCGGGTGGAAACATGACAAAAACAGGGATGATTTATAGAATCCCCAAAGATGGGAAAGTTGGAAACCAGGAAAAATACAAAAATGCATACATTGTTCCAAAAATACATATATTCTCATCTTAACCCCATATCCCATATCCCTATGATACTTGCTTTTATAGCCCTTTTTTTGGCTTCAATAGCCCCTGGATTGATGAAAACTCTGGCCATCGTGGCAGGAGAGTACCACTGTACCAGGAGAGGCGGAGGACCTGGAGTGTCGTTGCGGGTGGAAACATGACAAAAACAGGGATGATTTATAGAATCCCCAAAGATGGGAAAGTTGGAAACCAGGAAAAATACAAAAATGCATACATTGTTCCAAAAATACATATATTCTCATCTTAACCCCATATCCCATATCCTGATACTTGCTTTTATAGCCCTTTTTTTGGCTTCAATTGCTGGATTGATGAAAACTCTGGCCATCGCGGCAGGAGAGTACCACTGTACCAGGAGAGGAGGAGGACCTGTTTGCGGGTGGAAACATGACAAAAACAGGGATGATTTATAGAATCCCCAAAGATGGGAAAGTTGGAAACCAGGAAAAATACAAAAATGCATACATTGCATATCCCTGATACTTGCTTTTATATGGCTTCAATACTGGATTGATGAAAACTCTGGCCATCGCGGCAGGAGAGTACCACTGTACCAGGAGAGGAGGAGGACCTGGAGTGTCGTTGCGGGTGGAAACATGACAAAAACAGGGATGATTTATAGAATCCCCAAAGATGGGAAGGTTGGAAACCAGGAGACTTAGGGGAACATATCCATGGAACCCACATGAGTGAGTATGTCTGAAAAGAAGGTGCGTCTCAAAATTTGATGTGTGATCATAGTTTCCTTATTAACATAGCCATACATTGCTGGTAAATCCGCAATTGTTGGAACAAATTCAGATATCACATAGATTGTTACAAAATCCACACAGATGTTCCCCTCTTAACCCCATATCCCATATCCCTATAATAGGTGGCTTGATAGCCCCATTCTTTTACATAACATGATGGTTGTCATTTATCTCCCTATGATGACTGATAGTTGGTTTTATCTCCCAGATTTTCATCATATTCTCATTATCTTAAATACATAAATATACATAAATATGTATATCTTAAATATCCCATATCTTAAATACATATTTTCATAAATACAAATACATAAACACATAAATACATCAACTGCTCCAAAAAACCACATGTTTTCTCATCTTAACCCCGTCCCATATCCCATATCCCTATGGTACTTGCTTTTATAGCCCCTTTTTTTGGCGGCTTCAATAGCCCCTGGATTGATGAAAACTCTGGCCATCGCGGCAGGAGAGTACCAGTGTACCACAGGAGGAGGAGGACCTGGAGTGTCGCTGCGGATAGAAACATGACAAAAATAGGGGTGATTGTCATGGTAACCCAGATGTAAAAATTGGAAACCCGGAAATTCAGGGGAATATCTCATCGAACTATCATCCTGAAAAGGTGCTTCACCTGCAACTCCACGCCAGCTCCGGATAATTGGTTTTGGGGTAAATTGTGGTTAAGAAGAAAAGACATCGCTTCCTAGATATCACATAAAGACATAAACCGTTCCAAGAAACACACACATATTCCCAAGTTACCCCCATCATATCCCTTGAATACTTGGTTTTATCGACGAAAATTTAGAAGTCTAACTTCCGACAATATGGACAGATGCAGCAACAGTGGGGAGAGCAGTCCGAGAAGAGAAAGGAAGAAGAAATAAGATCAGAGAAGAGAAAGGCAGAAGAAAGAAGATCAAGGTGTGCGAAACGGTAGAACAGTCGCAAAACGCCTGTGTTTTGCTAAAGCGGTGGATGCGGAGCCATCGGGGGAGATGAGAGATGAAAATTTGCACGTTGTGGCGCGAAGCCGATTTCGAAGTCAAAAGTGTTAAAAACTGACGGCCTCGGACCACTTTTGGATGTTGAGATCTTGAAAACGTGCACACAACGACAGCTACAACTCCAACTTCACTCTGCTACACTACACCAGATTACAACTACACTACACCACACTACAAGCAGTGCACTATTATGCTAAACTACACTACATTACGCTACGCTACACTACACCTGCATCTACACATACAACTACAACTACAACGACACTACAACTACAACTGCACGACACTACGCTACACTACCCTACACTAGACTACACTGCACTACAAATGCAACGACAACGACAACAACAACTAGAACTAGAACTAACTACACCACACTACTAGCTCAATAGAATCGATAGGAAAGGAAAGGATAGGATAGGGTAGGGTAGATAGATAGATAGAAAGAAAGATAGATAGATAGATTCAGATAGATAGAATCAGATAGATAGAATCAGATAGATAGAGTCAGATAGATAGAATCAGATAGATAGAATCAGATAGATAGAATCAGATAGACAGAATCAGATAGACAGAATCAGATAGATAGAATCAGATAGATAGAATCAGATAGATAGAATCAGATAGATAGAATCAGATAGATAGAATCAGATAGATAGAATCAGATAGATAGAATCAGATAGATAGAATCAGATAGATAGAATCAGATAGATAGAATCAGATAGATAGAATCAGATAGATAGAATCAGATAGATAGAATCAGGTAGATAGAATCAGATAGATAGAATCAGATAGATAGATAGGTAGATAGATAGATAGATCGATAGATTCAGATAGATAGATAGATTCAGATAGATTCAGATAGATCGATTTAGATAGATTCAGATAGATTCAGATAGATTCAGACAGATTCAGACAGATAGATTTAGATAGATAGATTCAGATAGAGATATAGATATGTATATAGATAGAAAGATTGAGAGATAGATATAGAACTAGATATAGATAGATAGATAGATAGATAGATAGATAAATAGATAGATAGATAGGTAGATAGATAGATAGATAGATAGATATATAGATAGATAGATGGTTGGATAGATAGATGGATGGATGGATGGATCGATAGATAGATAGATCGATAGATAGATAGATAGATAGATAGATAAAAAGATGGTTGGATAGATAGATGGATGGATGGATCGATAGATTAGATTAGATTAGATTAGATTAGATTGATAGATAGAAAGATAGAAAGATAGAAAATTAGATTAGATTTGATTAGATGAGATGAGATTAGATTAGACTAGATAGGATAGATAGGATAGATAGGATAGATAGGATAGATAGGATAGATAGGATAGATAGGATAGATAGGATAGATAGGATAGATAGGATAGATAGGATAGATAGGAGATAGGATAGATAGGATAGATAGGATAGATAGGATAGATAGGATAGATAGGATAGATAGGATAGATAGGATAGATAGGATAGATAGGATAGATAGGATAGATAGGATAGATAGGATAGATAGGATAGATAGGATAGATAGATAGATAGGATAGATAGATTAGATAGATCAGATAGATGAGATAGATTAGATAGATTAGATAGATCAGATAGACTAGATAGATTAGACAAGACTAGATAGATTAGACAAGATTAGATAGATCAGATAGATTAGATAGATTAGATAGATTAGACTGATTATATAGATAGATAGATTGGATAGATTAGATAGATTAGATAGATTAGACAGATTAGACAGATTAGAAAGATTAGATAAATTAGATAGATTAGATAGATATGATATGTAATAGGTAGATAGATTAGATGGATGGATGGATGGATGGATGGATAGATAGATAGATAGATAGACAGACAGATAGATAGATAGGTAGATAGGTAGATAGGTAGAAAGGTCGATAGGTAGATAGGTAGATAGGTAGATAGATAGGTAGATAGGTAGATAGGTAGATAGGTAGATAGGTAGATGGATGGATGGATGGATGATGGATGGATGGATGGATGGATGGATGGATAGATAGATAGATAGATTCGATCGATTGATCGATTGATCGATTGGTCGGTTGATCGATTGATAGACACAGAGGTGACAGAGAGAGTTAAAGAGAGAGAGACAGAGAGAGAGAGAGAGAGAGAGAGACAGAGAGAGAGAGAGAGAGAGAGAGAGAGAGAGAGAGAAAGAAAGAAAGAAAGAAAGAAAAAAAGAAAAAAAGAAAGACTTCGAGCCTCAACCACCTTCCGATCCATCAGTGGGTTTGTTCTGCCATCCATGCATCACAACGACTCACGTCTCCTATAGTTTATTAGTTTCCTACCTTTGAAACTTCCGCCGCCGCCTTTTGCGGAACTACTGTAGCCCCATTGTTGCTTAAATAGACCCTGATTGATGAAAACTCTGGCCATCGCGGCAGGAGAGTACCACCGTTCCAGGAGAGGAGGAGGACCTCACGTCGTGAACGAACCCTGGAATCATGGTGAATGTACAGGGAATCATCCCCACATGGCCTTATTCCAGATTAGTGACATATTACAAGTTACCCATATGTATATATATATATATATTATGTGTATTCATACACCATCCTGGACACATGTTTAGGCATCTTTTTGGGAGTTGCTATATAGTTACCAGAGGGTTAAAAACAAATTGGGATACTATCCACGTTGGGCCCACCAAACATATCCAGACATTGGATGAAATTGGCAAAATGGGAGGTGAATTGTGGCAATCCCAGAGGCCAACCGCAACATACTCAAAATAATCAACGGTTTATGATAGGATGAGAGCCACCATTCAGTCACTGATCACCAAATATTGGCAGTTCGGCAATTGTTATCGTCCAGCCAGATTTGATGCAGATGTTGAAGGGCACACGAACTCATAAAAACCTCAGGACTATACACCATTGACTATATAACAATATCACTGTATATCACTGTAATGTTGGTAAAACAATAATAAGCAATCTTCCAAATCACCATTTTTATGGGTTCTTTTTAAACCATTCGCAGTCAGTGGTATATGACACGGTTTTAACAACATTAGTTTTTCATTCACCATCCAATCATCTAAGAATCGGTAAAATGCCATGGGTTGGTCCATTGGTGTCCGTTGGTGTCCTGGGAGAACATGGACATCAGGCCTGATATGATGATGATTCTATATGATTCTATAAGCGCCAAAAAAGATAGATATGTCAGTCATATATCATATAATATCATGTAATATATATATATATATATGGCAGGATGATTCAATATGTTGGAAAAATATTGGGTCTTATGACAGTCCCTGCGTTGAATTTCTCGCCAGGGAGGATCCTTAAACTTTGCCATCTTGGTTGGCGCAAGCTCGGGGTTCAGCTGCACACCACATGGCCATGGCCACAGGTCCAACAGCTATCTTCCCAACTAAAGTAACGACCCTGGCATAAGTCTGGGGTAGAAGACTTTTCTCTAAACATGGGCTATTCTCAGGGTGAAACTGTTTCGTTAGGGATGGTAAATCTCCCTCATTTTGGTTCCATGGTCGTTTTCAGATGAGCAAAGCCAGGAGCACACCACAGAGTTGCCGGAAGAGCCGGAGGCGATCTGGGGAATTCTTTTGTGGAGGGCCTGTCAGCTGAAAAAAACATAGGTGACTGTGACTCCTTAAGTGTCTGTAAAACTGATGAAGCAATCATTGCCATGGACCAACCCGGAATGTTGGGGCCCCAATGCCTCACAGTCCAACAATTCCCCCCCCAACTGCTGTACCTTGCCAGGTAGTCATAGAACCTACCGAAAGCACGACCACTTCAATTCCTGAGGCAAGAGGGTGCATGCGGGAGGGATGAAGCAAGGCAGTTGGATTGGGTAGTTTCATCGCACTGATGGACATTAAGTTGGTTCATATAGTGTCACCTTCGGTGGGTGAAATGATCCCAATTTCATGCCTCAATCATCAATATATTCGGACAAGCCTGGTCTTTGCTGGAAGCAGTCCCCGAATCTGGACAACGATTTCATTCTCCATGAGGCACATACAGGTCCCATGGTCTCATGTGTTCAAGAGTTGATGGGAAGCACGTCAATCGCACAACGCATAGGATTTCTCTCCAGATTTTGCGAACGTGATACGGGTACAATGTACATTTTCTTGCAGGCTAAATTTCAGCTATCTGGTGGTATCTTAAATTTATTTTTCCGTTTTATTTCCCTCCCTCAAACTTCTGGAATCTTCATGGTATGTCATTGTCAATGGACCAACCCAGAATGTTGAGGACCCATTGGCTCACTGCTGTGGCTTGCAAGGAAGTCATAGAACCTACCGAAACTCCCACCACGACAAAATTTAGTCTTGAGGCCAGAGGGTGGATGCGGGAGGGATGAAGCAAGGCGGTTGGATGGGGTAGTTTCATCGCACTGATGGACATTAGGTTCATATAGTGTCACCGTCGGTGTGTGAAATGATCCCGATTTCATGCCTCAATCATCAATAGGTTGGGACAAGTCTGGTCTTTGCTGGAAGCAGTCCCCAAAACAGCGCGTTTGATTGTCAATCTGGACAACGATTTCATTCTCCATGAGGAAACATACAGGTCCCATGGTCTCATGTGTTCAAGAGTTGATTGGAAGCACATCAATGGCACAACGCATAGGATTTCTCTCCAGATTTTCCCAACGTGATACGGGTACAATGTACATTTTCTTGCAGGCTAAATTTCAGCTATCTGGTGGTATCTTAAATTTATTTTTCCGTCTCATTTTCCCTCCCCCAAACTTCTGGAATCTTCATGGTATGTCATTGTTACTGGACCAACCCAGAATGTTGAGGACCCATTGGCTCACTGCTGTGGCTTGCAAGGAAGTCATAGAACCTACCGAAAGCACGACCACTTCAATTCCTGAGGCCAGAGGGTGGATGCGGGAGGGATGAAGCAAGGCGGTTGGATGGGGTAGTTTCATTTCAATGATGGACATTAACTTGGCTCATACAGTGTCCTCTTCGGTGGGTGAAATGATCCCAATTTCATGCCTCAATCATCAATATATTCGGACAAGCCTGGTCTTTGCTGGAAGCAGTCCCCGAATCTGGACAACGATTTCATTCTCCATGAGGCACATACAGGTCCCATGGTCTCATGTGTTCAAGAGTTGATGGGAAGCACGTCAATCGCACAACGCATAGGATTTCTCTCCAGATTGTTTGAACATCATTCGGGGATAATGTACATCTTATTGCAGGCTAAATTTCAGCTATAGTTGATGGAATCTGGCATTCCTTTTTCATCCTTTTTCCCTATCAGTTTCCTTCCTTGAAACTGATGGAACTACATTGCCAATGGACCAACCCAGAATGTTGAGGCCCCAATGCCTCACAGTCCGAGGGATATTCTCGGGTTGCCTCAGTGAGAAAATCGGTCCTATGACAGTCCTTGCGTTGCCAACTAACATATCGACCCTGGCATAAGTCTGGGGTAGAAGACTTTTCTATAAACATGGGCTATTCTCAGGGTGAAACTGTTTCGTTAGGGATGGTAAATCTCCCTCATTTTGGTTCCATGGTCGTTTTCAGATGAGCAAAGCCAGGAGCACACCACAGAGTTGCCGGAAGAGCCGGAGGCGATCTGGGGAATTCTTTTGTGGAGGGCCTGTCAGCTGAAAAAAACATAGGTGACTGTGACTCCTTAAGTGTCTGTAAAACTGATGAAGCAATCATTGCCATGGGACCAACCCGGAATGTTGAGGCCCCAATGCCTCACAGTCCAACAATGCCCCCCCCAACTGCTGTACCTTGCCAGGAAGTCATAGAACCTACCGAAACTCCAACCACGACAAATTTTAGTCTTGAGGCCAGAGGGCGGATGCGGGAGGGATGAAGCAAGGCGGTTGGATTGGGTAGTTTCATCGCACTGATGGACATTAGGTTCATATAGTGTCACCTTCGGTGTGTGAAATGATCCCGATTTCATGCCTCAATCATCAATAGGTTGGGACAAGTCTGGTCTTTGCTGGAAGCAGTCCCCAAAACAGCGCGTTTGATTGTCAATCTGGACAACGATTTCATTCTCCATGAGGAAACATACAGGTCCCATGGTCTCATGTGTTCAAGAGTTGATTGGAAGCACATCAATGGCACAACGCATAGGATTTCTCTCCAGATTTTCCGAACGTGATACGGGTACAATGTACATTTTCTTGCAGTCTAAATTTCAGCTATCTGCATGGTCGTATCTTAAATTTATTTTTCCGTTTTATTTTCCCTCCCTCAAACTTCTGGAATCTTCATGGTATGTCATTGTCAATGGACCAACCCAGAATGTTGAGGACCCATTGGCTCACTGCTGTGGCTTGCAAGGAAGTCATAGAACCTACCGAAACTCCCACCACGACAAAATTTAGTCTTGAGGCCAGAGGGTGGATGCGGGAGGGATGAAGCAAGGCGGTTGGATGGGGTAGTTTCGTCGCACTGATGGACATTAGGTTCATATAGTGTCACCTTCGGTGTGTGAAATGATCCCGATTTCATGCCTCAATCATCAATAGATTCGGACAAGCCTGGTCTTTGCTGGAAGCAGTCCCCGAATCTGGACAACGATTTCATTCTCCATGAGGCACATACAGGTCCCATGGTCTCATGTGTTCAAGAGTTGATGGGAAGCACGTCAATCGCACAACGCATAGGATTTCTCTCCAGATTGTTTGAACGTGATACGGGTACAATGTACATTTTCTTGCAGGCTAAATTTCAGCTATCTGGTGGTATCTTAAATTTATTTTTCCGTTTTATTTCCCTCCCTCAAACTTCTGGAATCTTCATGGTATGTCATTGTCAATGGACCAACCCAGAATGTCAATGGACCAACCCAGAATTAATCGAACAACACAACAGGATTTCTCTCCAGATTGTTTGAACATCATTCGCCACAACCACAGCCGCAACCGCAGCCGCCAGAGGAGACAACAGCCGAGCCGACCTCGGCAGGGCAGCCGCAGCCACCAGAGGAGACAACAGCCGAGCCGACCCCGGCAGGGCCGCAGCCACCAGAGGAGACAACAGCCGAGCCGACCCCGGCAGGGACCCCGGCAGGGCAGCCGCAGCCACCAGAGGAGACAACAGCCGAGCCGACCCCGGCAGGGACCCCGGCAGGGCAGCCGCAGCCACCAGAGGAGACAACAGCCGAGCCGACCCCGGCAGGGCCGCAGCCACCAGAGGAGACAACAGCCGAGCCGACCCCGGCAGGGACCCCGGCAGGGCAGCCGCAGCCACCAGAGGAGACAACAGCCGAGCCGACCCCGGCAGGGACCCCGGCAGGGCAGCCGCAGCCACCAGAGGAGACAACAGCCGAGCCGACCCCGGCAGGGACCCCGGCAGGGCAGCCGCAGCCACCAGAGGAGACAACAGCCGAGCCGACCGCGCCAGGGCAGCCGCAGCCACCAGACGACACAACAGCCGAGCCGACCCCGGCAGGGACCCCGGCAGGGCAGCCGCAGCCACTAGAGGAGACAACAGCCGAGCCGACCCCGGCAGGGACCCCGGCAGGGCAGCCGCAGCCACCAGAGGAGACAACAGCCGAGCCGACCCCGGCAGGGCCGCAGGCACCAGACGACACAACAGCCGAGCCAACCCCGGCAGGGACCCCGGCAGGGCAGCCGCAGCCACCAGAGGAGACAACAGCCGAGCCGACCCCTGCAGGGACCCCGGCAGGGCAGCCGCAGCCACCAGAGGAGACAACAGCCGAGCCGCAGCCACCAGAGGAGACAACAGCCGAGCCGACCTCGGCAGGGCAGCCGCAGCCACCAGACGACACAACAGCCGAGCCGACCCCGGCAGGGACCCCGGCAGGGCAGCCGCAGCCACCAGAGGAGACAACAGCCGAGCCGACCCCGGCAGGGACCCCGGCAGGGCAGCCGCAGCCACCAGACGCCGCAGAAGATGCGGAACCAACCGGTCCTGTGGAACCAACTGATGAACCAGTAGATCCAGTGGTGACTGAAGCGCCCATACCAACAGAAACACCTGTGGTGCCACCAGAGACGAGTGTCGTGCCGCCAGAGACACCAACGTATCCACTCTGGACTGGGACTACTTCGCATCCGGAGCAGGCCGGTGGGAAGGGGCTTCACTTCTGTGCGATCTTTTTTTGAGATCCGGATGGAAACAAGCTGGCCCAGCCAGTCCTGCCGATACAGGTATGAAAAACATGTTTGTAGGTGACGTGTGGGCAAATACTGTGTATATTTGTATCTATATAATTCTATATATATATATATTTATATATAATATATACATATATTACATATAATATTCTGGCTAGTGATTTTAAAACTGAC